>QANW01002427.1:58996-71350 GCA_003254865.1 Dryas drummondii | reverse complement strand
ACTTACTTGGCTTATGATGTGCAAAACATTTTGGACAAATTTGGTACTGAAATGTTGAAGCGCAAGATACAGGGAACTAAGGTAGCTCGTTTTCANCAGAGACTTGGCTTATGATGTGCAAAACATTTTGGACAAATTTGGTACTGAAATGTTGAAGCGCAAGATACAGGGAACTAAGGTATTGGGCTCGTTTTCAAAAGCTAAATTCAGCTTTGATATGAACACAGAAATAAACAAGATTACTGATCGATTACAAGATATATCTAAACGTAAAACGGAGTTTCGGTTTAAGGAAATTCGGATGTCTACTAAGGAATGGAAAAGGCCACCCAGTACCTGTCAGCCAGATGGACCCGTGATTGGAAGGGATGAAGAGAAAAGGCAAATTGTTGAATTTCTGTCAAAAGAAGAGGCTTCTGCCACCAATTATCATGTAGTTGCCATTTTTGGTACGGGTGGAGTTGGAAAGACAACACTTGCAGGACACGTATTCAATGATAGTGATATAAGGGGAAAGTTTTATCCAAAAGTATGGGTATGTGTTTCTGATGACTTCAGTCTTCTAAGAGTAGCGCAGGCAATCCTTGAATCACTCACTTCCCGGCCCTGTGATTTGAAGGAACTAAATAATGTTCAACAAAGTATTAGCAAGAAATTAGAAGGTAAAAAGTTTTTGATTGTCTTAGATGATGTTTGGGAAACATGTGACTATGATTCATGGACACAATTGCAGTCCTCCTTTCTTGTTGGAGCACCAGGAAGCAAGATAATTCTGACAACAAGACATGAAGATGTTGCAAAGATGGTGGGAGCTACCGGAGTTCATAACTTGGAGTGTATATCAAATGATCATTGTTGGGAAGTCTTTGAGAGACATGCGCTTTTGGACATTAACAATGACAGACCACAAAATTTTGAGTCACTTAAGGAGAAAATTATTGCAAAATGCAAAGGATTGCCTTTGGCTGCAAAGACTCTTGGCGGTCTTCTACGTTGTAAAAAAATGGACGAATGGGAAGGAATATTGAACAACAAAGTGTGGAGTCAGTCAGACAAGGGAGGAAGTCTACCAGTATTAAAATTGAGTTATCACTATCTCCCTTCATATTTGAAACAGTGTTTTGCCTACTGCTCGATATTTCCAAATGATTATGAATTTGAAGAGAAGCAATTGATCTTTTTATGGATGGCTGAGGGTTTGATTCAACAGCGACCAGAAGACAATAAACAAATGGAAGAGTTAGGTGGTGATTATTTTCAAGAGCTAAGATCTAGATCATTATTTCAAAAATCAAGCAAATGCAGTTCAAAATATGTAATGCATGACCTTGTTGGTGAGTTGGCACAATGGGCTGCAGGAGAAATATGTTTTAGATTGGAAGACAAGGGGAATGATGACTCGCAACTTAGATGTTTTCCAAAGGTTCGCCATTCGTCTTACACTGCTTCCGAGTATGATGGGGTCAAAATATTTCAGGCTTTTTCTGAAGTTAAACGGCTGCGAACCTTTCTGCCACTTTCACAGTCCCGTTGGAGTACTAATTATCTGGCTCATAACATTACTTTTGATTTATTGCCAAAGTTGCAGTACTTATGGGTGCTTTCTTTGAATGGCTATCAAATAACTGAGCTGCCAAATTCAATTGGTAAGTTGAAGTATCTACGATATCTTGATCTTTCTCACACAGCAATAACAAGCTTGCCTAAATCAATCAGTGAACTTTACAACTTACAGACATTGATATTAGAAGGTTGTTCTAAATTGAAGGCACTACCGACAAACATGAGGAATCTAATTAGTTTGCGTCATCTCAACAATTCAAATGTACCTTCACTGGAAGGAATGCCTCCGCAGCTAGGCCAACTCACCAATCTGCAATCGTTGCCTAATTTTGTGGTGGGTAAAGGTAGTGAGTCAGGGGTAAGAGAGATAGGACCCCTATTGAATCTCCGAGGGACTTTGTGCCTCTCAAGATTGGAGAATGTGAGTAATGGCAATGAAGCTATGAAGGCCAACTTAATTTGCAAGGAGAGACTTGATGTCCTGCTACTAAAATGGTCTGATTCCAGTGGGACAAATGAAATGGCATCAATTGTACTTCACAATTTAGAACCTCATAGAAACCTCAAAGAGCTCACCATTAGTGGTTATTGTGGTCTGACATTTTCAACATGGATTGGAAATACTTTCTTCTCTAATATGGTACTTGTCAAGTTAAAGAATTGTAATAGTTGTCGTTTGTTACCACCACTTGGACAATTGCCTTCTCTCAAAGAACTCCACATTGAAGGAATGGCTGCAGTGGAAAGTGTTGGTCCTGAATTTTATGGAGAGGGAAGCTCGCCTTTTGCACAATTAGAGACTCTTGAGTTTGAGGATATGCAACATTGGAAGGAGTGGTTTCCTTGCTCGCAAGATGAGGGAATTGCTGTTTTCCCTTGTCTAAAAATTCTTTCCTTAAAAAAATGTCCCAAATTGGAGGGTGGGCTACCCGAGAACCCTGTTTCCTTAATAGAAAAGCTTATGATTGTTAGTTGTCAGGAGTTGGTGGTTTCACTTGCCAACTATAGACAACTTCGTGAGTTAGACATCGACAGTTGCAAAGGGGTGGTCCAAACAGGAGCAGTTGACTTCGAGTTACTAGAGTCCATCCGTCTTTCAAATATTTCAGAGCTGAGACTTGAAAATGATGACTTCCTGCAAGGATTGACAAAGGTTAAAGATTTGGTGATTACTGGTTGTGAGGACTGGACATCTTTGTGGAAGAATGAGGATAGATTATTGCAGCACCTTACTTCTCTTCATCGTTTGCATATTTTAGGCAACTCTTCCCTTGTTGAAAAACTAGGAAGAGAAGCAGAGGAGTTGGTGCAATTTGGAATGGCTTCCAATCTTGAATATCTGAATTTGAGGTATTGTGAAAGTCTTTTGAAGGTACCAGAAGGGTTGCATCAGCTGATGTCTCTTCAAGAGCTTGAAATATGTGGATGCTCAAGTCTAGTTTCTTTTTTAGATGTTGGTCTGCCACCTTCTCTTAGAGTCATAAAGATTGAGAGCTGCAATTCTCTGATGTATTTTGCAAGACACCAGATTCCTCCAAGTCTAAGAAGAATAGAGATTGGAGGGTGTGAAAATTTGAAATCATTAGTAGAAGAGGAATCAGAGGTAGATGGTTCTTGGTCTTCTTCTTCTCATTGTCTTGAGCACTTGGAGATAGTCGGTTGTCCATCTCTGACATCCTTATCATTCAGAGGCCAATTACCCAGGGCTCTTAAGCACCTTGAGATACAGTTTTGTAAGCAGCTGGAGTTAATAACCGATAGGTTCTCCAATGAAAACACTTGTATTGAATATATTTCAATATGGGAATGTGACAATCTTAAATCCTTACCTGAGGGCCACCTCACCGGTCTTCAAAGGTTATTTATCACCGATTGTGACAAATTGGAGTTACCCGACATGCACAATCTCAACGCTCTTCAGAGATTGGGTATTGATTACCGTGAAGGAGGTTTCACTTCCTTTCCCCCCAACCTAACATCACTGAGGATTCGGAGGGTCAAAAGTTGTGAGCAGCTGTAGGAGTGGGGGTTGCACAGACTCACCTCTCTTAGAGAGTTGTGGATCGAAGGTGAAGATCCAGATGTGGTGTCGTTTCCACCCGAGAATAAGGAGATGCTGCTCCCCAAATCTCTCATCGGACTGTACATCCAAGGATTCCCAAATCTTCAGTGTCTATCCATCAAGGGATTTCAATTCCTCACCTCTCTTCAATCTCTTTGGGTCGACAACTGTCCAAAGCTAGCATCCATTCCAGAGGAGGGCCTGCCTCTTTCACTTACGACACTTGAAATCCGGAGGTGTCGGCTGCTACAAAAGAAATGTGAAGCTGGTAAAGGACGATACTGGCCCAAAATAGCCCACATCCCTTACATAGATATTACAGATTGATATTGAAAACCCACACCTTGTGGTCTTATTTCATATTGTTATTAAATGGTAAGAGAACGAACCATTCAAGTGAATGTTAAATGGTCTTATCGTTGCCACTTTTGAATTTCTTTTTTTTTTTTTTGGCCAGGGCCACTTTTGAATTTCTAAATGCTTTTAGTTAGACATTCATGTTTTCAACTTGGTATGTCATGTCTTCATGACATTAATGGTACAATCGTTGTGTTTTCTTTTTATATTGTGTAAGCATGACGTAAGTTTTACAAGTAAAAGTTTGGGAAAACAAATTAAAAAATAAAAGAATGGAAAGAAGTTTCACCTGTAAATAACAGCACATTAAATAAGTTTGATTTAAATTTGTACATGGAAAGAATTTCTAAATGCTTTTAGTTAGAAAAAAAAATTATATTAATTAACTGCTAGTTTCATTTTGTGCAGTTCTGACTACTCTTTAAATTTGTCATTAATTTAATACCTCATCTCCCCTTAAATTTGTAATTAATTATTTTCCTTTTGTATGTCATTTCATAAATTGAACAGATAAATTTTGGTCATCCATAGAAATTACATGTAGGAGATGCATTTAAGCAGAGCATTTTGGCCTTGCCAAATTACTGACCAGAAAGTTGAGATTTTTTTTTTTAAGTTGAGATGCTTTTAGTAGATGCTAAAAGCTCATGTGCCTTGCCAGATTATTCAATTTACAAACTCGCGTCTCTTCAGAAAGCACTCCATCAGATTAGGTCTAGATTAAAAGATTCTTATATGATGATATATAAAGTAACTTATATGATAGGTGTAAAAACAAACATCGGAAAAGCAGCAGAGTGTGCTTATATGATATCCTGTTGGACATATGGAAAACAATGGGTATAACTTCACTCATAGTTATAGGGCAGGGCGTGAGGACTCGTTGAATCATGTACCCTTAAGATATAGAACAGTGCAAAATATTACATTGGGAGTCAAGTTTTACAGTACATTGACAAGCAGATACATAAAAGAAAAAACTTTAATGAAAACAGAGCTCACCCAACACACTTATCAACTGAAAATATAGTCATTGTTGACCTAGAGATGCTTTCAAGATCAGAAATCGCAAGGTATTGATAAGAAATATTCAACTATTTGGATCAGTGAAGAACACTGAGATCAATGATTTAACCCATCCTCTTTCCTTTTCCTTTTCCTTTTCTCTGTTTTTGTCTATACCAAGTTTTAAATCAATACACAGGTTTTAAAAAAATAGATATACTAGTATTCTACTCTGAAGCAAAAAGTTTGCTTCTGAATTAAAACAGGAAAGAGGAGAAGAGCTTCACAGATAGAATAATAAAGTCATTCGGGCCAGTATAGAAGCATATTTGTTTTTCAAAAGTAAGCATTGTTTTCCATACAAACGTAAGAGGATGCCATATTATAATGGCTGCTTTAGAAAAACATAACCAATCTTGAGCATGTGTGCATAAGATCTAATTGATATAAAAAACAAAATGAAAAAAGAAAAGAACTAAAAGTAACTTCCCTGGAAAGTAGTACCATCCCAGTTAACCCTCTATGGGAAATGTAACCCTTTTCTATAAATGTTTGCTTATATCAATTTCCACATATTTTAATTTTTATGTACTGCTCCAATTTGTCTTCATAGTTGACAGTTACCACATAATTGAATCCTTGCAATAAGAAAAGCTAACAAATACGCGACTTCAGGCTTTTTACTTTTCAGATAGAAAATCACATCCACCCTATTTAGAAAACAAAAAAGAAAAATCCTAAGCAGTTAAGATATTCCTCTTACAAATGAAGTTTGTTACGCTCTTACGTTCTGGCTCTAGTTCCACTTTATGCCTAGTGCAAACATGTAAGATCAAGTAATTCAATCCACCTCCACAAAAACTAATCGAGGAAACAAATGTACTTGCTATCGATTTATGATTCCAACATCGAAACTTCTTTCCAATAACATGACGAGTAAGCTTATCTTGTCCAACAGTCCTGCATTGCCAGTATCATTCATTGAGACATAATTCCACTTTATCACCTGATCAATAGTGCTGATTAACAGCCCAAACACTTGTCAAACCAGAGAAAATGGTCCAAAACCTGATATTAGCTATTCTCTGTTATCTAAAACTATTTACCCCCATTTGCTCTTCCCTTCTAACCAAATGCAACATTGCAACCCTAAATAATTAGTGGTGTGGGGAAGGAATCGGACTCTGAACCTATCCTAATCCTAAACCATTACCACCCACTCAAGCCACTTTGGCTAACCGCAAAGGCTTGGACTTGTTCACATTACCATTACTCTAAAGCATGAAACTTTTAATATCACAAATAACCCACAAACAGTACTAACCAAAAAAAAAAAAAAAATTTAGAAATAAAAAAATAAAACAAAAANCAAGAACAAGCACAAGAAGAGGGCTTACTCAAAAACAGGGCCAGTATACACGGAAGGAAGCTGCGCAATCGAGCTCAAGCCATCAGCCTTGGGCCGCATGGAGACGGAGTGAATGCCTACACAGTCCGGGTACAGCCCACAAAGAAGGTTCAGAGACTCCTTCTGCCCCGGCTTCGAAACGTCCACGTGTAAGAACAACTGATTGATGTCCTCGTCGCCGTCTTCTCCAGAGGGAACGAAGTGCGCCATTCGCATGACGGAGACGCTGATCTCCTCGTCGCCGTAGCTCCGCTTGAGCACCGGGCCGTTGCTGTCGAGCGCGCCCTTGACGACGGTGAACGGCGACGGAGGGCTGATCTTGGGGGGAGGGCTCATTCGGGTGACTTCGAGGTAGTGCTCTTTGAGGGCGGAGGAGCACCGAGTTCACGGCGGCGTGCTATCATGCGCCATGGCTGGTGCAGTGCGCCGCCTGCGCCGCCGGCTGTTGCTATTGATATGGCTTTCCTCCACATTTGTGTATCGCGATAGTACCCAAAACGGCGGCAGTGTTTGGCTCGGATTGCAGTCAGTGGGAGTTTTGGTCCAAAACCCTTTTGCGTTCACTAGCCAAAAAAGAGAGTAAGGAGACTAAAAAAGACAAGGACGAATTTGGGAAATTTCAAAAATTACTCAAAATTTAGGACGTTTTAAAGACGATTAAACCTTTTTTTTTTTTTTTTGAGTTTTCGAGCAAGTGATGCTTGAACCCAGCTCGAGTAATGCTCGAATCATGTCAAGTGGTTTGGTTATGAAGCATTTATATTAGGACATCTTCAGTTATTCCCTAAATTGCTCTCCAAATTTAAATTTGAAAAAAAATATTGTAAAACTCAGTTCCAGCTCCTTTTTAAAATCTATTCAAATTTGATTTCTTTAAAAAAAATTTCAAATCAAATTGAATAGATAGAGCTCTCCAAATCTTTAACAGTCAAATTTTATATAATTTGGAGAAATTTTAACTTTAGCATTAGAAAGCTATTTTCCAAATTTAAAATTTTTCTCAGACTTATTCTCATATATGAAGAAAATTATAGAAAAATGACTGTAGATGCTCTTATAAGAGCTTAAGTATTACTTGGTTATAAACTCCAAAAACAAAAATAAAGGGCCAAACTACCCTTTTGGTCATCGTAGTTTGCCTCGTTTTCCATTTTAGTTAGTCTATTTATGTTTGCTTATATTTATGCATATCTTGTTTTAAGAGAGAGAGAGAGAGAGAGAGAGAGNTCACTTGCTGATGAACCTACTGCTTTAATACTATTTCTCTCTGTGATTACTCTTATCTTTTGTGTTCTTGTATGGTCAAGTTGATGGCCAGCTTGGTAAAGGCCACAAGGCTGCTGCTTATTTTCATGACCTGTGGAATAGAAGCTTTAGCTGCTCAAACACTAATTGCTTCAACTGGTGACTAGGTTTTTGAAATTACTGTTCTGAATTCTGATTTTTGGTATTGGATTTTCAGCCTTAGTGCCTAATGTCCAACCAGTCTTACCAGGAAATTGTTGATATACATGTGTACGAAATAATTGTTTTATCAGTCATAAAAATTGGACGAAAACTCCCACGACCAGAACTAAAACACTCTCATTTTACTGTTCAAATCATAGGTGGAGTGATGTAGGAGCCAAGTTGAAAGTATAATAAAGATGCCCTGTAAGATGCTCATGGACATTAGGCCTTGTTCTACTAGGATTCAACTAATTGTTTTACTTAAGCTGCAAGTAATAAGGAGATTAACTCAAACCATTTCATAACCAGTCCACATAAGGATGGAATCCTAAACCAGTATGGACTAGGATTACTTGGATACCAATGCTATATGTTGTATACTAAGCATAACTGAATAAGTCTTTATATAGGAGTCTAATTAGGATTGAGAGAGAGGTACCTTAGTGGGAGGACACTCGGGATCTCAAGACACTATATAAAGCATAGGTCCCCTGCCACACAGTTACTGGAAGCTATTCATTCACTGTCCCATCTCGTGTGAAGCTCTGAAGCATTGTGTTGGCAGGAAGACTTGTGCATTGTGACTTGTCATCGAGCAGCTGGTGTGCATCTGGACTTCTAGTCTAATACCTGCAAATCAGACATGGCATCATCAGGTATGTGTTAATTGAGTGTTACCTGATATGAAAGCATGATGACTTATAGAATATGATTTACATACATATATATATTTGATTTGTGCTTATGAGTTGTGTATGCTAATGATGTATAAAGATAACTTACATGTGGTATCAGAGCAAATTGTACACAGATACAAATCTTTTTTTTAGTCATTGTTCCAGTTTAAGAAAATCAAGTTGTAATTTTATCTGAAGTTGTTTTCAAACTTTCATATGCCAAATACCTAATTCATAGTGAATATTTGTTTATCATTTTGATCCTGGATCAGCACATGAATTCTACACTTGATTTACAATTCGAGTTTTCACCTTACTCTATCATTGTTTCTTTTTACTTGTTGGTAACTTGCTTGTTCACCATCATCAGTTTATACATCAATTTGTAATTCAGTATATGTATTAAGGTTAGACTAGGGTAAGGTATTCAGCATAAATTTAATCCGCTGCATGATTGAAGTTGAAACTTTCATTAATATATTTGGTATTAAGCTCAGTTTTTATTATGCAGAAATAACAAATCCTTCTGCATAATAATCACTGAAACCAAAATAGACAGATTTTGACATCATAAAGAATGAAGTCTGATATTTTAGGTTTTTGTTGGCTCTCTTTACAGAGAAAAAGCCCTCTAAACACTTAAGATATAGAATTCATATACAGGTTGCAAGTCCACTTATAAAAATCAGTCCTTCTTGTAATTGCTAATTCTGCTAAACAAACTGCAGAAGGAGTTTTAGAACAAGAAACATTATGAGGGAATGCAACATCATATTATTTTTCATTGTGTAAAACAGCACAAATTTGTTTTTATGCAGTGAAAAATATCTGAAGTTTTGGGGTATATTACTAATATATCTATTAAGTTTCAACATTATTCTTATTTTTTTATTGATCAGCATCCATGAGTTTCGCAAGCATTGAGCCTCTGAATGGACACAATTTCAAGAAATGGAAGCAAGACATTGAAATTGTGTTAGGCTTGAATGACTTGGATTTGGCATTAAGAGAAGAAAAGCCAAGTGCACTAACAGCTGCGAGTACTAGGGAAGAAAAGGCTAAGTATGAAAAATGGGAAAAGGCTAACAGGATGACACTTCTAATCATGAAAAGGAACATGGCAGACATAGTCAAGGGTGGTATTGAAGACAATGAGAATGCTAAGGTTTATCTCGAGTCCATCAGTGAAAAATACAAAGAATCAGAAAAGGCTGAAACTAGCAACCTAATGGCTGCATTGACAAATACGACTTATGATGGTAGAAGCAGTGTAAGAGAGTACATCATGTCCTTAATTGACATTGCAGCCAAACTGAAGGCATTAAAGATACCAATAGCTGATGAGTTTCTGGTCCATCAGGTTTTGATGTCACTGCCACAGCAGTATGAATACCTCAGTGACATCTACAGTGCTTTACAGGAAAAATGGACACTCAATGAGCTTATTGGTATGTGTGTCAAGGCTGAGGAAAAATACAAGAAGGGTAAGGCAGTAGCTGAAGTGAATTTCGTGCATAAGGGAAATAATGAGAAGAAAGGATTTAAGAACAAGAAGCAATTTTCGAAACCAAGAGGAACAATTGATGGTGCTGGCAGCTTCAAACCAATTTCAGATAGCCTAAAGGCAGTGAAAACCACTAAGTTTAAGTGTTTTCATTGCCACAAACCTGGCCATTTTAAGAAAGATTGCATGAAGTGGAAAGCATGGATGATAAAGAAAGGTAATTTCCATTGCTTTTATCTCGAAGTTAACTTAGTTGATTCTTCCCTTAATTCTTGGTGGATTGATACAGGCTCACCCATTCATATTGCAAATTCTTTGCAGGGTATCACAAGAAGGAGGACACCAAGGAGGGATGAAGTTAACATTCGAGTAGGAAATGGGATGCAAGTTACAGTTAAGGCCATAGGAGCTGTCAGCATTAGTTTAGGAACAGGCTTTGTCTTAGTTTTAGATGAAGTTTTTGTAATCCCATCATTAAGTAGGAATTTGGTTTCAGTTGTTCAACTTGTTAGGAAGAATTATGATTTTATTATCAATAAAAGTGGCTTGCAATTGTTTTTAAATTCTTCTTTGGTTGGAAATGCTGCCCTTATCAATGATCACTGGAAATTGGTATGTTCTGAAACTAACATACACAATGAAATGCATGAAGTAAATGTATTGACAATGAATAAAAGGTCCAGAACAAATGAAAACTCATCAGCCTTATGGCATAAGAGGCTCGGACACATTTCTAAAGTGAGAATGCAGGTTATGATTAAAGAAAACATCATTCCCAACCTTGATTTCTCAGATTTTGCAGAATGCATAGAATGCATAAAAGGGAAAACTACAATGGCAAGAAGGATAGGAGCAAATAGGAGTAGTGAGTTGTTAGAAATTGTTCACACTGATATCTGTGGACCCTTTTCGATTCAGACCATATGCAAGAATTCCTATTTTATCCTCTTTATAGATGATTTTTCCAGGTTTTGTAGTGTGTATCTCATCTCTGAGAAATCACAGTCACTTGAAACTTTTAAAATATTTAGAACAGAGGCTGAGAAACAACTTGGAAAGCAAATAAAGATTGTGAGGTCTGACAGGGGAGGAGAGTTTTATGGGAAATACACTGAGGCTGGACAACACATGGGGCCATTTGCCTTGTACCTGCAACAACATGGCATAAAAGCCCAATACACCACACCAGGAACTCCACAGCAAAATGGAGTGGCTGAAAGGAGAAATAGAACCCTTATGGAAATGGTTAGGTCGATGATGTGCAACACTGGATTACCTAGTTTTCTATGGGGGGAAGCCTTAAAGACAGCTAACTACATATCTAATAGGGCTCCAAGTAAAGTTTTGGACAAGACTCCTTTTGAACTTTGGACAGGGAGAAAACCAGGGCTACTACACCTTCGGGTTTGGGGCAACAAGGCAGAAGCAAATTATACAACCCAAATGAAAAGAAATTGGACCCCAAAACCACAAGCTGCTATTTCATTGGCTATCCAGACAAATCAAAGGGTTACAGATTTTATTGTCCATCCAAAAGCACTAGAATTGTTGAAACTAGCATTGCCAAATTCATAGATGAAAATGCCACATCTAATGTTGCTGCAATAGAAGAGTTTGATATGGATAAATTTTATGGTGACAGCAACTTAGAGAAAAACCATGCAGACTTGATTTATTCATTTTCAGATAAATTGATTACAGCACCAGAAGACCAAATAAATGACAACCTGCCAGCATAGCCTATAGTTGAGGAAATTTACAATGAAGTTCATAACCATATTGACATGCAACATAATAACAATCAAGCTGAGACACAAAATGAGGAAGTGCCTAGAAGACAATCCACAAGACAAAGAAGACCAGCAATATCAAGTGATGAATATGTGCTCTATTTGCAGGAGGTTGAGTTTGACATAGGAGAAGACACCGATCCAAGAAATTTTTCACAAGCCATGAACAACAAAAATTCTGAAAAATGGCAGATAGCAATGAATGCAGAGATAGAGTCTATGTATGCAAATGGCGTGTGGGAACTCACTGAAGTACCTCAGGGTTTCAGAATGATAGGTTGTAAATGGATTTATAAGACCAAGAAGAATCCAGATGGAAGTATAGAGAGATATAAGGCTAGGCTAGTTGCAAAGGGTTTCACTCAAAAGGAAGGAATTGACTACAATGAGACATTCTCTCCAGTCTCTAGTAAAGATGCTTTTAGGACAATTATGGCTCTTGTTGCACATTTTGACATGGAATTACATCAAATGGATGTCAAGACTGCTTTTCTTAATGGGGAATTGGAAGAAGAGATATACATGGCTCAACCAGAAGG
>QANW01002427.1:28949-51351 GCA_003254865.1 Dryas drummondii | reverse complement strand
CTTTTAATGGTTTAAGGTTTTTTATTTTTTTTTTTTTTTTTTTCACAAGAACTAAACTAAAAATTGTTGATTCCACAGATTTCAAGTTCTACATATTACTTATTCCTTTTTTTTTTGTGAAGAAAAACATGTTGCATTAGAATTAAATCAATTAAACTGGAGACAGAGAACATCACCGTCCTCATCACCCATTCTCAAAGCCATCGATTGATTCGATTCTTTTTCCTCTCTACTCAGATGGATTCCTTCCAAATCAGATAGTAGGTAGAATACCAGTTTCAACATTTTTCTGTGCATTTCCATATATATATATATATATATCAACATTCATCTTGTACGTGATCAAGAGGACCTTAAACCCATTTCACCTCTGTTCTCTGCGCCCTTACGCCTTACATGACCATCATCCATGGATCCGCAACATGATCTGGAAATGAATCCGTTCATTATTCTGATTATTGAAAGGTAGTGAAGATTTACACAACTCTAACACTTTCTCATACCCATATTTTGAGTTGGAGAAAGAGAGGAGAAACGGGATTGGAAGAGATGAAGAGGAGAGAGAAATAGTGTTTTGGGAAAGTGAAATTTATCTTCCCAAAAAATGAGGGGAAGAGGAGAGTAAAAACTTATTTTGTTTTTTAAAATCAAAGAGATAAGTCAGCGTCCATCTCAGCCGTTCAGATGATTTAATCTAAGGGTGTTAAATTTGTGTCAAAAGTTGTGTGATTTTTGTGATGCCGTGATCTGGGTTTTTTATCAAGCTATCCTCGTGAATTTTAAATCGATTTGCATGTTACCACTTAAATTAAAAGTTGAAGCAAATTGTCCCTTAAATTAAATTTTGTTTGTAAGTTACCACCTCCATCCAAATCCTCATGGGTTTTTTAGTTTTTTCATAAAAAAAACTTGGGTGAGAAAGCTTTTGTCACCTCAGCATGCTAAATGGCAAGGCCCAACCAATTACAAGTGGCCTATGTACAACCATTTTTTTTATTTCTATTTTTCTATTTTTACAAACTTTGAAAATTAATTAAAAATAACTCTAGACTCAGAAAAATATATGAAAAATTCTTACGGACTCATCTTGAATAATACTAATTTACTATAGAGTCAAATTACCAATTTGTCTTATGAGAGTTTTCAGAAAATTTGGGAAGTTCAAATTTATTTCTAAAAAATTAAAATAAATTTTCGTCCATAAAATAAATTCTATAAAAATTATAGAATTTCCGTAAAATTTCAGAAGAATTCTAAAAAATATTTTGAAAATTACCAAAAACCTATTTTAGAGAATTCTTTCGAGACTTTTCGAAAATTCTAGAATTTTTCTTCAATTTATTTTCCTCTAAGACCGAGAGGTCTTTTGGATAGCAAGTGCTCACGAGAAATGTAGTGTTAGTTTTTAGAAGACCAATGGTGCAGACCTTGTATTTTTTGGAGTTCGGGAGATTATCCTATGAATTTTTAAAGAGTCTAGAGTATTTTAATTTTTTAGGAATAAATTTGGACTTCCTAAATTTTTTGGAAACTCTCAGAGGGCAAATTGATAATTTGACTCTATGGTAAATTAATATTAGTTAAGATAAGTTCGTAAGAATTTTCAGTGCATTTTTTTGAGTCCAGAACTATTTTTAATTAATTTTTAAAGTTTGTAAAAATAAGAAAATAAAAATAGAAAAATAGTTATACATGTGGCCACTTGTATTGGTTGGGCCTTGCCACTCAGCATGCTGAGGTGGCAAAAGCTTCCCCACCCAAGTTCTTCTCTATGAAAAGACTAAAAAACCCATGAGAATTTGGATAGAGGTAAACTTGCAAACAAAATTTAATTCAGGAGGCAACTTGTTTCAATTTTTAATTTTGTGGTAACATGCAAATTGAGTCAAAGTTTAGGTGGGTATCTTGCTAGAAAGCCCCATGATCTGCCCCGTATATTTATATAATATACAATAATAATCACTTGCTCACAACGAAGTAGGGAATTCAATGATCGAGACTGTCCATTTTTTAAGTCCATCCTTAAGGGTTGTTTTTTTAAAAAATCAGCCAAATCGATAATTGTTTGGTCCTCCAAACTTTGCAAACAAATACAGTTCGTCAGATAAGGTTGAAATGATATTGACAGTAATACACTGGCTAAATAGTTTCCGATTTGGCTGATTTTTACAAATGTGATATTTGAATGATGCTCTAAAATATCAGTTTCGATCATTGAAATTCGTTGCTGGATGGTTAGGTGAGCGGGAAATTCTCCGCTTTATGATGTGCGAGTGATCATTTCTGATATAATATATATATCAAAAATGCTGTAGAGCTAACAAGTTAGTAAGATAATACGGTGCTAACCACCTTTTTGGGCCCATTACACAATGTAATCTCACAAACCGTTCATATTTTAGGTATTCATTCAAAAATCAACCTTGCAAAAAATCAATCAAATCAGAAATTATTTAGCCATTTGATTATCATTACAATCATTTCATGTTTTATTGAAAAATTTGTATTTGTCCATTTACATGAGCACAATTAGCTTGCTAATAGTTGACTAAACGATTTTTGATTTTGTTGATTTTTTGTAAAGATGATTTTTGAATGAAAATCTAAAAAATACACAGTTTGAATCATAAAATTATATTATATAGTAGACTAAAAATAATTGTTAGTGTGGTATTACTTACTAACTAGTTAGTTATTTTATATATATATATATTTACAGTAGTGCTAGATATACCACATTTTTATACTATAATTTCATACTATCTTATGTGGTAACTTACATGGCATTTATACATTGGATACTAAAAAAAACAAAAAAAAAATATTCTGTCTAATAAAATAACAATAATGCTAGTTGTCCTACATTTTTTCTCCCACATCTGTATCCCACCTGATGTGTCATTACTTTACTGGAAGGGTGTTTTCTTTTTCTTTTTAGGTTTAATTTTTTAATTTTTAGTGTCCAATGTATGAATGCCATGTAAGATGGTATGCAATTGTGGTATAAAAATGTGGTAAGTGTAGCATTACTGATAAAATAATGATACGTGAGATGGTATAAGAACATAGTATAAAAATGTGGTAAGAATATGATTATTATATTTATTGTCTGTCGCTCATCAGCCACTCGTGAGAAGCTAATGTTGGACCTGAACACCATCTTTCTTATCTTCATCTCCTTATTCCTTTCCATCTCACTTTTCATCTTTCTTTTCTCCTTTACTCGTCAACCACACCCAAAAACGCCTTGTCCAGAGTCATACGCCATAATCGGAAACCTCCCCGGCTTCCTCCGCAACCGCCACCGCTTCCATGACTGGGTTTCCGACATGCTCTCCCAAACCCCATCTTCAACTCTTGAGGTCCATTCTTTCCTCAACCTCTCCCATGGCATCTGCACAGCCAACCCCTTAAACGTTGAGCACCTCCTGCTATCCAACTTCCCCAACTACGTTAAAGGCTCCCGCTTCCACGACGTTCTCTGCGAACTCCTCGGCCACGGCATCCTTATACCTCTGGACCGTCCAACGTTAACGCAAGATCGCCAGCCACGAATTCAACACCAAATCTCTCAAACACTTCATCTCGGACACCGTCAGCTCAGAAATCTCAAACCGCCTCATTCCGTACCTCTCCAAGGCCTGCGACGAAAACCAAGTTTTCGATCTTCAACATGTGTTGCAGAGATTCGGTTTCGATAATATATGCAACGTAGCCTTTGGTGTAGACCCTGCGTGCTTGGATTCAGAAAAGATATCGATACATCATCAGAACACGTCAGATCAGTTGAGATTTGTTAGAGCTTTTGATGATGCAGTGGACATCAGTTCATCCAGATTTCTGTCACCACTGAGTCTTGTTTGGAAGATCAAGAGATTGTTCAATATTGGATCTGAAAAGCGATTCAAACAAGCAATTGAAGAAATCAATGGCTATACCATGGAGATCATAAAATTGAAACAAGTTAGCAGATCAGCCAAAGAAGAAAGTAAGGATCAAGATTTGTTATCGAGGTTCATATCTTCAACTGCGAACATGGAGGAGTTCCAAGACGAAGAGCACAGAAGGAGGTTTTTAAGAGACATTGTGATTAGCTTCATTCTTGCTGGTAGAGACAGCACCTCTACAGCTCTTACTTGGTTCTTTTGGTTGATTGCTGGTCATCCTCATTGCGCCGAATCGATATTCGACGAGTTGTCGGCTGCAGTGGCGGCGTAGACGGCGGTGGTGGCGGAAATCCAGCCAAGAATTTTCAGCTATGATGAGCTGAAGAAGCTTCATTACCTGCATGCAGCTCTATCAGAGTCTATGCGGTTGTTTCCACCTGTCCCTATCAACTCAAGATTAACGGTGGATGCTGATGTTTTGCCGGATGGAAGTCATGTGGCGAAAGGGTGGTTTGCTGACTACTCTGCTTATGCAATGGGCAGGATGGAGAAGGTGTGGGGGGAAGATTGCAGGGAGTTTAAGCCTCAGAGGTGGTTAGATGCTGATGGGGTGTTTCAGCCGTCGAATCAGTTTCGGTTCGCGGTGTTTCATTGTGGGCCCAGGATGTGTTTGGGGAAGGAGATGGCTTATGTGCAGATGAAGTCAGTTGTGGCAGCAGTGATGTATGAGTTTGAGGTTGTGGCTGTTGATGGTGGTGCCTCTGCAGAGAGGATGATGGACCCTCCTTACATTTTATCACTTCTGCTTAAGATGAGGGGTGGATTGCCTGTTAGGATACATAGAAGAAGACACCTACAACCCAACAATGCTTAGCTACTTTACTTTTATAAATACTAGTGTATATTTGTCAACTTAGAAGTGATGAGTAATGACACTAATAGTCTTAGTTTCTGAATATATTATTAGAAAGTTTAAATTTTACTTATGTAATTGAAATAAAGAAAATTAACGTTGTTCATTGATTATTTCAGTAAATACAATTTACATTTATACACAGTTTTTGTATTAAAGATTAAGCAAAGTGATGAAAGTTGTTTTCTTGATTGGCTTAAGTTGTTTAGCTCCACTCTTCAATCACTTCTATGTTCCTTAAATAAACAGACAATTGTAGTTGTAGCTGAAGTTCTTTTTTCTTTTTCTTTTTAGGTAACATTAACCTATTTCCTAGTTAGAGCTTTGCTCATATCTTTATTTTGCTTTAGCTAACAGGCAATTAGACTTCGAATAAGATGATTTCTGTTTTGTGGCTATCTGATATCTTGGACACAAGATCTGTGTGACCACGTCTCCTTGACTAAATGGGGTGGATAAAAATAACTGCATAACCGAATACCGATCAATGCTTAACTAGACCGAACCAATTATTTAATCGTCTTGAGACTCCTTTCATCTATTGTTTAATCGATTTGGTATCAGTTTGAAAACTTCATTCTGATGTTTATAATAGAATCAAATCGATGATGTTCATATTAATTAAAATATTTATTTTTATATTATCTAACACTTAAATACTTTTTGAATTTGGCTATACATGTTATTAATTAGAGAAATATCATTTTAAATACCCCTTAAACTTTTTTGACCCCTTAGCCCTAAAACTTACATTTATAACCCTTTTTAACTTGAAATACTCATAATACCCTATATATAAAACCCTTTTTCACTGTAGCTTTTTTTTTTTTTTTTTCCTTTCTCTTTCCAAGCCAACCATTGCCCCCTCACCGCGCCCTAGCCGCTGGCGCCTCCATCCCTTGTCGCTGCAGCAAACCCAACAAAATTCAATGAAAAAAAAAACTCACGTTGCCTAGCAAAAAAAAAAAAAAAACTCATCGCCTCCCCCCTCGTCACCTAGAAAATGGTTGATTATTCGAGACATCATACCCATCAAAACCCAACAATGAAGAAAAAGAATATGCAAATTTTTCAGATCTGGTCAACTTTGTGGTCACCACATGACTACATGGCGACCACAAATTTGGGTTTTTGGTGTCTTTTATCTCTCTATAACTTTTCTGGTTGCCATTCAGTGGAATTTATGATCGCCACACGGTCAATTTTTGGTCGACACATGTGACGACCACAAATTCGACTATCTTTTCTCCTCTTCTGGCTATAGTGCATTTCTCCTCTCTGGCTATAGCGCATTCCACTAGATCTGGGTTTTTGAATTTTGTTTGTTTGTTTTTTCAGATTTGGGTTAGGAGAAAAAGGGAGAGAGAGAGAGAGAGAGAGAGAGAGAGAGAGAGAGAGAGAGAGAGAGAGAGAGAAGATGATGGGTCGATGGCTGGTGCTGTCACACCCCAAAATAGGGTCTAACACTTTGGGCAGGCAGTGCCACATTGGTTTTCAACCTCAACATACTCTTACTAAACCTAAGCAAGAACATGCCAATATCGAAGATTAATGTAAGACATAAAATTTAAACAATCTAAACTCCAAAACAGTGGGAATTTTTTTTTTTTTTTTTATTTATACAACTAATCAAAGTAAACCGAAATTGGAAGCTTTGTAAAATGGTGAGCTTTAGTTATTCACTTTCCAAGATAAATCAATTTCAAGAAGATGAAGGTAGACCTTTTGTTTTAAAATCAATAAACAAGAAATTAAAATCCAAGTGAGAGTGAAAATTTTAATTTAAATCTAATTTTTGGTGTAAACGAATCAACATAAATAAGTATCAAATATTAAATAAGTAATTGAGTCATACTAATTCTTGAATCATTAATTCACTGATTTCTCAACTAAAATATAAAAGATAGAAAATAAAAAAGGATAGTAACGAACTCATCCATGATTGGGTTCTCTTCCTCATCACTTGAGCATACGGACGTGAGTGGTGATGATATATTAATCCTTGGTGAATTCTCTCTACTTTCAAACCTTCATCCCTTGCTATCCGAAACGTCTATGAAGATAACCATTCTCTTGTCCTATAGTTTTCTTACAACTTAACAAACTGTGTAGGGGTGAGCATTACTAAAACAGCTGATCACACACTCAACTAGTCCAACAAAAGTTAAACAATTCAATACAATCAATTCAATTACAAGTAGGATTTAATAATGACCTAAGCCCATGCCAAAATGGCTATTGCCCAAATAAATAATTCAATTAATTAAATGGCAACCTATTTAAAACATTTAAATAGAAATCAAATTATTCTTTCTTTGAAAAATAAACAAATCTATTTTCAAAAATTGGAACCACAATTATACAAGCACAAATATAATCAATTTCAATGCTCAAAACACAATTTCACAAGCATAAAGTCATAGCCATAATTCCCAACATAAATCCATGCCTTTTCAGGTTGGGTATTATCAAACCATCATGCATCCATTTTTATTATGTATCCAACATAATTAATCTCATGAAATACATATGCATGTTAAATTAAATAACAATGCAAGCGTACCTTTTTGTCCATGACATTGCAAACCTGTCAAAGTTTATAAACATTGGACTTATCCCCTAATTTGTAAAATTAATTATCAATATCCCTTATATCACTAATACAAAAAAGAACATAGATATCGGTTATACACTGATATCTATTGGGGTGCAAAATCGATATTTCCAAGGGTGATATCTATTCTACCCCTAGAATAGATATCGGTGTAACACCAATATCTATTACATGTTTTAATATCAAAAAGTTTGGAAAAACTGATATCTAAACAAATTTTACATATCGTTTTTGTGTTTTAAATTGAAATATAAACTCACTTTGATATCAATTTTCAGTTATTAACTGATGTTAAATTGGTTTTAAATATCAGTTGTTACATTTGAACGGATATTGAAAAGGAAACAGACATCAATTTTTTAATATAACTGATATTAAAAACTCCAAAAAAGGTGATATGTAAGGTTGGTGTGATTTTTTTTTTTTTGGGTGCAAAAACTCATATAAATGCCCTATGGTGAAATCTTTTTTATTTTCCTGTAAAGTGATATAATTGATATTCCTATCCATTCTCAGAACATCTGTATCCATAACGAAACATCCATATCCATTCTCATAAAATCCAAACATCCATATCCACAAAATTAATACACCTGTCATTTAAGTTCATAAAATAAAACAGTGGAGCAAGGTAAATGTAAAAGAAAGAAACACTTCATTAAAATTATGGTAATCAATTCCAAGTACAAAGTCAGATTTTGATGAGGTAAAAAAAGTAACAATTTTCAATTACAGCAACCTACAAGTTGATACTCTCTTAAGGTTCCAGTCTGTAACATTGAGGGTTGGTGGCCTTCTGACACTTTCATTCACAGCATGTGCAAGACTGTAATACCTAGAAACAACCATGAACAATGAGAAACAAATGCTTGCATGCTAATAAAGCCCTTACTGAAAAGTGCAAAATAGATGCAAAATAGAAAAATGAATACAAAGAACCAATTTTAATCTAGTTGTGTAAAATATAAATGTATATATATATATATATAAATAAAAAAACCATTAGAAAATAAAAGGTTTGCAGGAGTAACTGAAGGATATAGTTGTACCTCAACATATACTGCATGGAAGAGATCAAATGCCCCATCAATGTACACAACACGAGCATTTGGTCCAGGTCCCTGAGAATATAGACAGTGTTATCATGGGGAGGGTCGAAAAACACTGTGCAGAAACAAAAGTTCCACTTCATCCCTATTTTCTCCTCCAGAGCTTAAAATTTCAATAGAACAGCATAGGCTAATGAGTTCTTGACACAGTTAAATTGAATGGAAAAAAAAACGCATAATGTTAAACAAAAGAAACTGCATACATGACTAGCTAACATGTAGAGTACGAGATTTTATACAGCCCCAGCCCAAGCTGTCTTTGTGACTAAACCAGTGGCTTTGATAATCTGAGAACTTAGTGGAAAAATAAGATATAATCTGGGAACATATTGGAGCAGAACAACCAGTACAAGGGCGTTGTTGGTAGTATGGGAGCTTCTAACTGCAGGTATAATAAACCATATTACGATCTGCCAAACAGAATATAAGTACTGTTACTCCCATAATTTTTACAGAAGTTGATAAAAGTGAAGTATAGGATGTACAAAAACATATATTCTTGTATGAAGTTCCATACAAAATGAGAAATTGTGAAAGGAGAGAGAGTGAGAGAGTGAGAGAGGAAAAATTAAACTACTACAACTCAATAGTGCATAAGATTCCAAATGCCCTTTTTTGTCTCCTACAATTCCTTAAAAAACATAAAGAGCTAGCATCAATGTATATGAATTTAATCATGGTCAGTAGACCAAATTCACAAATCAAAGTCCAAATGATCGAATAATACATTGGATTTTCTTCATGATAATATAATTTTGAGCACCCATCAGAAAACTCTTGAATTCCTTTGAATTCTTTGAGTGAAAGTTAACAAAAATGGCAAGAAATTAATGCATGTACACACACACACACACACACACACACACACATATATATATATATAAAATTCTAGCAAGCTATATATCTTATTACCAGTGATTATTGCAGTGAGACGAGAAGGGACTGAGGAGCAACAATCCTCAGTAACTTGCTTAACAGTTAATTTTGAGCCATAACCACTTGGCCCTGCAATTCCTGCTAAGTACCTCAGTGTTTCCTTCATGGGGCTCCCAACAAAGAATCTTAGCTACCGCTGCAAAGAGACCTATTTTGGTACAAACCACATAAATCTTTATACTACATACAGAGGACGTGGGAAATTTTAGGCTACTCATTGGACCAACTAATAAACACAAAGTGTTTGAATTTTTCTGATGCCAGTCAATGAAAATGATTGGTTGAGACCACTTATAATTACATCCAATTTCAAATTATCAAAGCCTTTTCATTTCTGAATCTATGGAAATACTCTTCCACGCAATTCCGTCCAATTTCATATAACCATATAAACAAAGTCAAAGAAACTAGTTTGCAATCTAGCTGAAGCTAGAACCAAAGCATTTCGGATACACAAAGAATCATATTCAGTTGTTTACCACAAATCTTTGTCGGAGCATCGAGCTCAAGAAGGTTCGGCTGGCTGAGAAAGATCTCCTTGGAGGCGCAGAAAATAACCCACGCTTCAATACCTT
The DNA here is from genome assembly GCA_003254865.1 of Dryas drummondii. NCBI lineage: Eukaryota > Viridiplantae > Streptophyta > Magnoliopsida > Rosales > Rosaceae > Dryas > Dryas drummondii. The sequence continues at coordinate 41,317 of QANW01002427.1, read as the reverse complement.
CACGGAACGGCAGAAAGCGGTGACGAGACCGACGACTTGTAGCGCGACGGCGTCGTCGTCGAAGAAGGAGAGGCGCAGATGAGGGCGCGATGGTGGCGTCGTCGTCGATGGAACTTGGGGGACGAGGGTGCGCCAGATCTGGTCATTTGGTGGTGGCTAGATCTGATTCTGGGTTTGAGAGTTTGAAGGTTGAAAATCGAGACAATGTTTAGGAGAGAGAGATGGCTGAGAGAGACTCAGAGAGAATGAGAGACAGAATCGGTGAATGAGTGAAGAGTGTGTCTGAAAGAGAGAGAAATCGTGTATGGGGCTTGGGGGTAGAACAAAACAGATTTTAAGTGGGAGGAAAAACTACATTAAATATCAATTTAACCGGTTTTTATAAATTTTTGAATGAAAATGAGTTCCATTAGATATCAGTTAAAAAACGTACTGACATGTTATAGAGTTTACATATCATCAAAAAGATTAACCGATATTACAGTTTTTACAATATCAGTTTTTTCCAAAAACTGAAATCTATCTAGTGATATTAAAAGGGATTTTTGTAGTAGTGTATCTTACTAAAGAGTAAGATCTAAATAGTGAGATATCCTTTTATCGAAGTAAATAAAAATCCATTTACTTCCTACTAGCATATTCTTTATTTCTCATAACCACTCTAGACAACACATGTATGCATACGTTTAGGGAATTGAACCCATTGATAGAGTAAGAACTTTACCTCTTCATCTCTAATTAGGAAATTCAAACACTAAAACCACATTAGTGTAAACATTCTTAATTCAATAAATATAAATGCCAATGTATGCCTTGGTAACCCCCATGCAAAGCATGGCTGCCCTCAATGCTTCATATGTATATATGATGCCAAATGAACATGAAATGACAATCCAATGATATGATCAATTCATTCATTTCATTATATAACATGCTTTATAACACAAAAAGTATAAAACAATAAGAGCAATTAAATAAACATTTAAGTTTTAAATTTAATAACTCATAGTCGAAACCAATAATAAGGTCAAAGAACAAATTTCTTTTATTGGTTCAATCCTCTTTTACCCTTTAATTTAGTTCTTGAACCTTGGAACCTCCAAGATTAACAACAAGGTAAAAATCAATTCTTAATAACCCTCGGGTACAATCAATTATGTAGGCCCTATTAGTTTAGGTTTAGTGATCTAATACCCTTCCAAACCACATTAAGATGTCAAGTGATTTATTACTTTACCAAATAAACCAGTTTAAGTCCAATTATAACCTTAAATCCTAGGCTAGTTTATTTAAACCTAAACATGCAGCAGTAGTGATTTAATTCTCAAATAAATTCACTTAAGTCCACTCGTTGATCTTAGAACAAGTAGATTAGTTTATTTCATCCTCACAAGGCAAGTTGAAGTCATCAACATGCATTCAAAATTCAATTAATTTTCGGTTTCAAAGCAAAACAATTACCTTTTCTATAATTAACCAAATAAATTACATTTTCCTTTCAAGGTTAATTGATCACTTTCATATCCAACATGGCAGCCACAACATGTCAAGACAGATTAAAATATCGATCCAATCAATGTCGAGACAAGCAATCAAAGAAACAAGAACATCCATCAATGTAACTATGAATTAAACCATATTGAAACATACAGTTTAGAAAGGAATAGCTCCCCCTACCTCAATTGAAGCTTCCCGTCCTCGTGGTTATCCACCAAACTGAAAATCAATCTCAAAACACAAAGGGAATTAGATTTCACACTCTAAAACTCAATTAGGGCTTTCTAAGGTTTTGATGTCGTATTGGCTAAGTTAAGTGGCATCCGAGACCTCTAACCAATAAATAATCATTCTATGACCTTAGACAAGTTATAAATCATGTATACAAACATAATTGAAAGCTTAGAAATCAACACATAAGCCATAGCCGAAAATAGGTATGCTGAAGCCTAGTTTTTATTAAAAAAATATGAGGTTTTGACAACCCAAATTTCATCCCAGAAGTAAATAAATTCCCTTATGCTTATAGATCAATCATAGGGATGATTTGTGACTTGTGTGAACCAACCATTTAGGCCGAAAAGCCTTAATATCAAAAATGACATTTTTGAGGTAAAATGCTCCCTTTAAAATCGCAAATGGGCAGCACTTGCTCCCGGAGTTTTATAAAATCACAAAAAAGTAAATTGAACGAGGCTTTTCATAGGCATTTAGAAGACATACAAATACTAGTGCAAAGCAATTTTCAGAGCAATTGGAGTTGAGCAAGTATGATTTGCAAAGACCCCAAGTTCACATTAGTAAGCTGACTTTCTGCATTTTTACTGTTTACGTGAATAAAATGCTATTTTCTAGTTTGAGGCTCCAAATCGAATAAAACCAATTGGTACAAGTCCAAAATCAGTCCTAAAATCTACCATGATGATCTCAAAATGAGTTTCTAAGTAAATCAAAATCCAAGTATGCAAACCTCAAGAATTTCCTTTGAAAAAGCTATAGAAAATAGGCAGTTTTTATGCAAACTTTAAAAATACATAACTCACTTAATATAGATGAGATTTGCATGATTCTTGGCTTGAATGAAAGGTATATATGTCTAGTTTATGGCGCAAAAACAGTTTGGTATGAAAATCAATTTTTGTTAAGTAAGGTTAGAAAGTGCGAAAATTGGAAAAGAAGGTTAGGTTGTGAGACTTTTGGATTTTTCTTTGGATGCACTTAACCCTAGTCATTCAACAAGGTAAAAGGGTATTGAAAATCAAACTTAGAGGGTAGGATGAAAGTTCTTATCAATTATTGTTGAGTTTTCCAAAGAACAATGCAAGTTGAACTCCTTCCTCTCTCCCTTCGGTTTGGCCTTCCTCTTTGGTCTCCCTCTTTTTCTTCTCTTATTCTCTCCCTTTCTCTCACTCTTTTTTCTCTGTAAAACTCAAAATTTTTGTGGGTTCCTTGGTCTGAACATGAGTTGGTTTTATAAAAGGGTTCTTGTCTCTGTCGGAGGAAAAAATGAAGAGTCACTTTCCTATCTTACGTGAAAAAGGTTTCTGACAAAGCTTTGGGCTATTTGTCAGGGCTTTTCGTTTCCCAAGAGGTTTTTAATTGGTTAGCCAATCCCTTTGGCCCTTTTTAATTGAGTGGTTTAGCCCAAGGCCCTAGGCTAAATAGCCCAATAACCAAACAAAGGCTTTTATTTAACCAAGTCAATTAATGAAAATCCATCATGACTTTTTCTTGGATTTTATTTCCCTTTATGACCTTCATGTCATGCAAAGTCATCATTTTAATCTCTTGCCCAAGTAATCTAGGTTTCTAGCTCTAGTGGTCTAGGTTGGTCAAAGAAAATAGAATTTTAAAGTCAATTTGCAACCCTTGGTATTCCTAGTTGTAAAATCCTAATTCTTAAAAAAATTAGATGTAACGCCCCGATCCTAGGGCCCAAAAATACATTGAAACTTTGTCCTTTAAATCTCTTTTTAGAAAATGAGCCATGCGCTTAATATAATAAATAAATACGTTAAATAAATCAGAGTGTGAACCCAAAACATTTATGTAAAATTCACTGTATAAAATAAGTTAAATCAAATTAAAATAGGTCTCATTGCCTCGTCTTCTCCTCACTACCTCCTCAGTCTGCTTAACCTGCAAACAACAACCATCTATCTAATTTCACACACTTCGTTTCTTGGAAATCCTCCAGCTTTATAACTACTTTCAAAAATCTCGTACGGATGACCCTTCCGCACGAGCAGGCTTGTATCCTGGCCACAATCTCGTACGGAGGGGTCTCTCCGCACAAGCAGGCTCGTATCCTGGCCACAATCTCGTACGGAAGGGTCGCTTCGCACAAGCAGGCTCGTATCCTGGCCACAATCTCGTACGGAGGGGTCGCTCCGCACAAGCAGGCTCGTATCTCCAACTCACAACATTCCACCCACAATTACTCCGAACTATGCCGAAACCTTCCAAAATTGATCCCCGCTCATAACCCATCACTTGTCTGTCACTCGAAACATACTGACATTTCCTCAATACTTAATTTGATCATTTGTATATAATAACTGCCTAATCATTAATAATTAACCTCGATTATAAACAATCCTTCTCTAATTTGGTGACTCTCCTCTAAGCAACTCTATAATTCTCAATTAATTTCTTCGCCTCAAATCCTTGTCAATTCATTCTCCTAATTCAAATCTTACACCTAATCTTCTCTAACGTAAAGCAGCAAATCTATAAAACAGACAATTAAACCACAGTACTCAACAATATAAGCAAATAAGTTTCACTTACAATTTAACTACGAAAAGACCGAAATACCCTTCACGGTGCCATTGCCCAGATACCAAATCCGGCAGCATAACGGCATCGGGAATGATATTTCCCGAATCCGTATACCTGTTAAGACCAGACAACCAATATTTAAATATTCAGGTTTCACAATTTGGCCGATCAATGACCGAAATGGGCGGTAACCACCACGCACGGTGGCTACCCAGCCTCAAATTACACACAATATTCACCCACACGTAAACTAACCCTAGGGTTGGCCTCTAAAAGTCCTGGGGAGGCTGATTAACAAGAAAAACCACCCAACTCACCGCCACAAGTGGCGGAGCCGTCGGTGGCAGCGGCGGCACAAACCTAGAAATATCCAAATTCAACTCCAAACAATCCTAATCATATAATAGAACCTTCAATTGCACATAAACATCACAAATTTGAGTCCGTTTTCAAGATATTCAAAACAGACATAAGCCAAAAAATCGAATTTCTAAAATCTCCAAATTGAACATCAACACCTTAGGGGAAAGATTACCCGTACCTAGAGGATAGATTTTGTCAACTGGGCCGAAGGCCAAAAGTCGCCGGAAACGCCAAAATCGACGGCGGAAGCCGGCGGCTAGCTTGGCTTCCCGAGCTCATTGCTCCGTCGTGGGGCATCATCAGGACAGGAGGATGTTGATTGTGTTTTCTTAGAATAAAATAAACAAATATCTCATTCTAAGTTTACTCGCAAGTGCACGAATCGCATCAGTAGCAAAGCGTACAAGCACGAGGTCGATCCCACAGGGAATGGTTAATATACAATAAATCAATGCAAATAATCACTAGAATAACTAAATGGGGGGTTTTGAAAAGATGGAACACACGCACACATCACCACACGCACACACACTTTATTCTATCTTGCAATGTTAAGTTTTCAGTTTCAAATCAGATAAGCATGCAATAACCATCCANCAATTCATGCTTGCTAACGGAAATCAGAAATGCAAACTAAACAAACTTAAAAACATAAACTAAACAACTAATTTAAAGTGCATAAATTAAATGAAATCAGAAACGTAAAGTACACAAGTTTAAACGCATGCACGAATTAAAATCAGAAACACAACTAAACTAGATTGACTAATATAAACTAATTAGAATCTGAAACATGCATTAAATAAACCCAAAGCTATAAACTAATTGAATTCAGAAACTTAAATTAAATAAATTCAAAGACCAATATCCAACAATAAATCTGAAATTAGACGGAAAAAGAAAGCAAAAATCAGAGGTGCAAACACATGGGGGCTGCGGCAAGGAAAGAGGAAGAAGGAGGCACCTAGCAAGCAGGAGGAACTCACGGCAAGGTGAGCTAGGGCTTGCGGCAGCAAGCTGGTCCTTCTCTCTCTCACTTGTCACGCCACCTTCTCTCTCTAGAACCCTCTGAATTCGGCTCACCTTACAAGAAAAATAAAAGTTGAAACTAAAACCCTAAAACAGAAAAATAAAAATAGGAGAAGAGAGGGGAATTTTCGGCTGGAGTGTAGGTGAAAAAAGTGCTCCCTAAAAGGCTGAATGAGAGGGACTTATATAGAGGAGCCTTCCTTGAGAGGCAAGGAAGAGAACCTTGCGGCTGCTAGGGTTTGCATCTCCTAGTTCCTTGCGGCATCAGCTAGGGTTAGCTGACTAGGGCCTTGCGGCATGGGCTTCCTCCTTTGGGCTTAAGTGGCTCACGCCTAGCCTAGCTAGGGTCCCTCCTTGGCGCATGGGCTGGTAGTCTTGGGCTTTGGGCTTGCATGTTGGGCTTCCATGTTGGGCTTCAGTGGCTTGCACAAGATGGGCTAGGGTTTCATTCCATGGGCTTCCATCTTGGGCTTGTCACCTTGGGCTTGCGGATGGCCCCTTGTCTTGCTAGGGTTTGCATGGCATGCATGCGCATGCATGGGCTGCCATCTTCCTCCTTGCGTGTGGCTTTTGGGCTGCTAGGGTTTGGGCCCATGCATGTGCATGCATGGCCCACTTGGTTCGGCATCCCTAGGGCCCATGGGCCCTCCACTTTTGACTTCCCATTTTGCCCCTCATTTCCATTTGAATTCAAATTCATTTCTTCCCTCCATTCATTTCCATGGATGTCCACCACCTTCTGGAAGCTTCTGGAACCTTGATCAACATTTCCTAGTGCAACTAGGATTCCTTGAAAATGAGAGATTCCTTATCCATTTCGACTTCTCGTAATGACCATATTGCCCCTGGGGTCTCCTAGTGTCATTAGGACTCCTTTCCCTAGTTGGGTTAGGTTTCCTAGTTCAACCAGGATTTCCTGTTCGAATCAGGATTTCACATTTCTGGCTCCGCAATGATGGTTCTGGACTTGATGTTTCCTAGTGTGACTAGGAATCCTCATTTGACTAGGATTTCTGCACTTTTCCTGGTTTGACCAGGATTTCACTCGTTTTCCTGGTTTGACCAGGAAATGTCCCAAAATGGCTCCATTTGCTTCTTTTTCTCATTTCTGCTTCATTTGACCTGAAAACACAAAAACAAGACAAGAAACACAAAATAGCGAGTTCTAACACTCTAGGTTAAGGAATTAGTATCATAAAGTGATGCAAAATGCACACTCATCACACCCCCAAACTTAGATTTTGCTAGTCCTCGAGCAAATAAAGGAAAGAAAAGACTCAAGACTGACTCTAACATCCCAACAACTGAATTCATGTGCACAACCATTAATCACATAAGAAAGCAAGGCATATAAATTGCATTCTCCAAATTCTAATAACATTTCAAATAACATACCTCGCTCCTCTATTGTCATATAGGCCATCCTTGACACAAATCCAAGTATTAGACAAACAAAACTAAATCAATACATACATAATAGATTCAACTCCAATCCTCACTATGGCATACTCTCAATGATAAACACTCAAGAATTGGGTTGATATATGCACTCAAAAGTATATGTGAGAGGAAATATGTAACAAAAACAATTAGCTCACATATGTACATGAAATAAAGGCACATTTTAGAAAGAAATACTGATCTCATGAAAGGAATACAAATGCTTGAAATAGAATCAATAACCATAGGCTCCCTTCTTAAATAGACTCCACATAAGTATAATACACACCTCTTGAGATCAGCTAGGGCTTTAATAGGGTTATAATGAAGGCTTAGGCTAGGATAGGGTATTGAAATGAAACGGAAACACAAAGGGTTACATTCATGGAATTGCAAGCATTAATAGAACATTCTGAGGTACACTTTGCTTCTTTGCACTTCATAGCTCAATTTGAACTCTTTTTGCTCACTTTTTCTTTTGAAACCGTCCCATCTCTTTTCTTTGATTTCTTTTCTTTTTCTTTTCTTTGGGCACGGCATACATACTTTTCTAACACATTTTTGTATAAGCTATGCATTTTCACTTCTTTTTCACCTCAATCAACATGTAACACATTGCAACACCATGAATAGGGTAAAACGGGTAAAAGGGGTGTAGCACCCCCAAACTTAGGGTTTGGTATGGGGTAACAAAGAAAACGGCTTAAAAGGCTCAAAATGGGTAACTAAGGATAAAACATGTAATGGGTAGGCTTTTCAGGCTATGGGGTACACAAACAGGGCCTAAATTCATTTCTCAAGAGTTATGCAAATACGACATGCTTTGTGTACACAAGAAAAGAGTTCTAGCTCATTGATTCAAGATTATGCATATTCCAAGCAAATGACCAAATGAAAGATAATGAGATCAAAACAACGACTTATATGACAATGATAGAATCAGAGTGGCGCGCAACACTCAAGAATTGAAGAACAGGGCTCAAAAGCTCACTTAGGTCATGCAAGCCTACTCTATTATGCATATAATCATTAGTAATGCTAATCACAACCTAAATTCATATCAACAAGGCCAAATGACATAGAATTGCAAGATATGTTATGGAACACTATTAGAATGAAAAGAACACCAAATATACACACAATACTAAAACATGCTCATAACAATCATGCACACTCAAATCAATTAGTTGGGGACTCAAAACGACCTGAAACAACCAAAATGACTCAAAAACTTTTTGTTTTTAAAACAATGTCGCACACTTCAAAAGAATCACATCCATCACTAAGGTGAATGAGATCTAATGAAAACGTGCATTTTGATGTGGGTTTTGACACCCTAAGTTTAAAAACACAAGAAAAAGTTTTTTCCTAACCTAAAAACACCTAAAAACACTAAAAACGAAATTTTTTTCTTCTTTTTCTAAAAACACTCAAAAACACTTAAAACACCCTAAACACTTGTTCTAACCTAAAAACACTAACAAATGACAATTGCCCTTCCCCCCACACTTAAATGATACATTGCCCTCAATGTATATGAAATAAATGCATAAATGATCAAATTAAGCGAAACGGGAAATTGCAAACATCCAAAACCAAATAAACACACCAAAATGAAAAATTGTCTTATGAAGCGAAATAAAGAAACTGTTTACTTGCGTATGCAAGCGTGGACACTCCAAGGGTAGGCGCGGCCTCCTTGGTCCTCAATGACTCCTCCTCCATTATTCGAAACTAAAAACTTGGGTTGCCTCCCAATCAGCGCTTGTTTTTGTGTCTTCAGCCTGACATTGCCTTCACCTCTACTTGCGTCCTTTCCTCTTCCTCTTTTTGCCATTACTACTCTCGGCATTCCCTAAGAACGCACTGAAGAAGCTCTCCATCTCGGACTTCTCCTCTCCATAAAAAGTGATCTCCTCGTTTTCTGGCATCTCGGAAGTGAGCAAATACACCTCTTGCTTGGTGTAGTGCCGAATCTTCATGGTACTCTCCAATGCTTTGTACTCCATGTTAAAGGTGCACAAAAATGGTCTCCCAAGAATAATAGAGACGTCGCCCGGAAGTCTCGGCACATCTAGCACTATGAAATCAGAGGGGATTAGTAATTTACGACATTTAACCAAAACATCCACAAGCATACCACGGGCTTTCTCGACTGAAGAGTTGACGAAACGAATGTTCAAGTAAAATGGTTGCAAATCAGCCTCCTTGAATCCAAGCCTCTCGAACACACCCAGCGGCATAACATTGATAGCTGACCCATTGTCAACTAAGGCATTGGTGATCTTATGCTCCCCTATGCTGCATGGTATGACTAACGAGCCCGGATCCTTCTTCTTGCTTGGAAAAGATGCAAAGAGATAACCACAAATCTCCCTAGGAACGTTGTGACTATGCCCTTGCTCCTCAACCTTCTTCTCAATAGACTTCAATTCCCTCATGGTTGCTGGAAATTTGGTGATGTCAATGTCCGGAATGAGGGGAATCACACGTGTATCAGCTTTCTCCTCAATCATTTCCGGATCCTCCTCTTCCTCACTATCACTGATCTCAATCACTTCCTTCACCTCCTTAGTCTTGACCACTCTAACTCTTTTTCTTGGAGTAGTCCTCAAAATAGCATTTACATGCTCCTCATTCTTCGGGTTGACGATGGGCTGACTTGGCAACTTCCCCTTCTCTCTCTGACCCAAAGTAGTGGCAATCTGACCCATTTGACTCTCCAAGTGTGCAATAGCCTTCGAATTGGCTTGCATCTGCTGCTCGGTACGGTTCATGAAGGCATTGGTGCTTTGGGCAAGGGAAGTGGTGCTTTGAGCAATCTGAGCAATCTTGTCCTCCAAACTAGACCTCTCGGCATTAGGGTGCACATACGGCTTGTTGGTGCTCCCACTAGCTTGCTGTCCATTGTTGTTGCTCCATCTGAAATTCGGGTTGTTCTTCCATCCAGGGTTGTAAGTGTTGGAATATGGGTCATACGGCACCCTAGGATAGCTCCCAACCTGGTTCACTTGTTCCACGTCACCTCCTTGTCCATGCACACTCATCATCTTCTCTTGAGCCAAAGATAACTTCTGCACCATAGTCTTGATTTCCATAATCTGTCCCTCCATGGTGTTCGGCACATCAGCTACCTCATACAACCCTCTCTTTGGTCCTCCTCTTGCACGATTGGAATCCCATTGTTGAGAACTCAAAGAAAGCGACTCAAACACATTTTTAGCCTCATCCTCCGTTTTTGACATGAATGCACCACCACATGCCGAATCCACCTTGGCTTGGTCTCTCTCCAATAATCCCTGATAAAAACAACAAACCACATACCAAGGAGATAGGTTATGGTGCGGGCAGCTAGTAAGTAACTCATTAAATCGGTCCCAAGTCTCATGGAATGGCTCGTCCGCTTTCTGCACAAATCCAAGGATCTCCTTCCGAATCGAATTCGTCTTGGAAATGGAATAGAACTTGTTCAAAAACTTGCTCGAAAGATCATCCCATGTCGAAATGGAACCACTGGGCAGCGAATACAACCACCTCTTTGCCTTGTCCTTAAGCGCAAAAGGGAACATCCTCAAACGGTACTGATCGGCGTTCAGACCCCTCAATTGTGCGGCTTCACAAACCCCGGAAAACTCCTTCAAAAAGTGGATCGGATCCTCCCCATTCAGCCCATGGTAGCTCGGCAACAAGTGTATCTGACCACTCTTGATTTCGAAATCAGTGGCTATGGTTGCATACCGAATGCATGATGGTTGAGTGGGCAGCGAAGGTGCTGAAAAATGGCTCAGGGGCTGCGGCACAATCTCATTTGCTTCAGCCATGTCGACACTCTCAGTCTCTTCACTACTCGAATCTGAAGCACTAGGTTGCGGGCTGACTTGTGATGTACCTAAAGTTTCGTTCTTGAGCCTCTCCAACCTAGCAACAAGTTCAGGGTTCATAAAACACACCTAATCAAGAGAAAAACACACAATCAGTAGAAAGAATGCATATAAAGGCATGGCATTTATTAAAAACTAAAAATTAACAAAAACTGAAATCTAACTAATATAACCTAATTCTAATGACTAATTACACCAATTCATTGATATTAGACACCATTCCCCGGCAACGGCGCCAAAAACTTGTTGATGTGTTTTCTTAGAACAAAATAAACAATTACCTCATTCTAAGTTTACTCGCAAGTGCACGAATCGCATCAGTAGCAAAGCGTACAAGCACGAGGTCGATCCCACAGGGAATGGTTAATATACAACAAATCAGTGCAAATAATCACTAGAATAACTAAATGGGGGGTTTTGAAAGATGGAAACACACGCACACATCACCACACGCACACACACTTTATTCTATCTTGCAATGTTAATTTTCAGTTTCAAATCAGATAAGCATGCAATAACCATCCAAGGCTAATGACAGTTAATTTGAACACAACATATTAAAGTTTGACAGCTAAAAAGGTTTGGCTAGTTACTTTCTCGCCATTGTTCTCCTAATGCATAAACTAAGAGCTTCTTGGGCCTTCCTTAGCCAGTTAACCTACATGTTCCCTAGTTCAAGCTAAGGCAGCTGTTACCCATGCAGGAGTCATTAAGTTTTATGAGAACGTCAAACATGCACAACATATAAGCTTTGACTATTTCCTTATAGAGGTCGCCCAACCCCACTACCAAGAATAATCCCTTATTCCCTTGTTACTTGTGGTTTAGTGTCTTTGACTATTTCACAGCTAAACCTAACAGATAAACTAGATGCAATTACCCTAAGGTGGCCAGTCAAAGGATGCAAACAACTAGTGACGGGGTTTTTAATAGATAGTGGAAATTTAATATGTGCAAACATCAAACTAACAGACCAAGAGACGGATAAACGATTTGTTAGAACATCAAATCCATTNTAGAATCTGAAACATGCATTAAATAAACCCAAAGCTATAAACTAATTGAATTCAGAAACTTAAATTAAATAAATTTCAGAGACCAATATCCAACAATAAATCTGAAATTAGAAGGAAAAAGAAAGCAAAACTCAGAGGTGCAAACACATGGGGGCTGCGGCAAGGAAAGAGGAAGAAGGAGGCACCTAGCAAGCAGGAGGAACTCACGGCAAGGTGAGCTAGGGCTTGCGGCAGCAGGTGGTCCTTCCCTGTCACTTGTCACGCCACCCTCTCTCTAAGTCTCTCTCTGAATTCGGCTCACCTTACAAGAAAAATAAAAGTTGAAACTAAAACCCTAAAACAGAAAAATAAAACTAGGAGA
>QANW01002427.1:4141-28483 GCA_003254865.1 Dryas drummondii | reverse complement strand
TGGCTTTTGGGCTACTAGGGTTTGGGCCCATGCATGTGCATGCATGGCCCACTTGGTTCGGCATCCCTAGGGCCCATGGGCCCTCCACTTTTGACTTCCCATTTTGCCCCTCAGTTCCATTTGAATTCAAATTCATTTCTTACCTCCATTCAATTCCATGGATGTCCACCACCTTCTGGAAGCTTCTGGAACCTTGACCAACATTTCCTAGTGCAACTAGGATTCCTTGAAAATGAGAGATTCCTTATCCATTTCGAATTCTCGTAATGACCATATTGCTCCTGGGGTCTCCTAGTGCCATTAGGACTCCTTTCCCTAGTTGGGTTAGGTTTCCTAGTTCAACCAGGATTTCCTGTTCGAATCAGGATTTCACATTTCTGTCTCCGCAATGATGGTTCTGGACTTGATGTTTTCTAGTGTGACTAGGAATCCTCATTTGACTAGGATTTCTGCACTTTTCCTGGTTTGACCAGGATTTCACTCGTTTTCCTGGTTTGACCAGGAAATGTCCCAAAATGGCTCCATTTGCTTCTTTTTCTCATTTCTGCTTCATTTGACCTGAAAATACAAAAACAAGACAAGAAACACAAAATAGCGAGTTCTAACACTCTAGGTTAAGGAATTAGTATCATAAAGTGATGCAAAATGCACACTCATCATAGGACACCACGGCTGAACTCGCCGTGATGAGAGGAATTAGACCTAGAGGGTCCGGTGTCGCATCATGGCCGGAAAACGCAGATCGCTGGCGAGGCGGATCGGCTCTGTTTCGCGTTGTTTCTACATCGGGGGTGGTCACCGGAGCAAGGAGTGGCATGGCTGAACTCGCCGGGGCCTGGGGAAGAAAACCCAAGTGGTCGCCGCCCTCAAATCTGCCGGAAAAGGGAGAGTCGTCGCCGGAGGCCCAATCGGCTTGAACTGGGTTTGATTTCTGGGGGGTTTTTAGGCTAAACGATGCACAGAGGAAGGAGGAGGGAGGAGAGGCGAGCTCGGAGAGCTTTCGTCCGCCTCCATCCGCCGCCGGACGCGCGCCCACGCGCCGGTGACAGTGCGGCGGTGCTGAATGGGCGAGAGAGAGAGAGAGTATCGGGGAGAGAGGAGGGAGGGTGTCCAGAAATTTCTGGATTTTGGGTATTTAAAACCCACTTCTACAAAATTACAAAATTGCCCCTCCTTTCAAATGCCCGTATCTTTCAAACCGTAGCTCCGATTGACGTATGCCGCATGTCTACGAACTCGTGGACTCAAGACCTTTCCAACATGCCCAAAGTCAAAAACGAAAGTCTATTATTTTTAAAAGTCAACTTTGGGTCGGGTCGTTACATTAGATGTCACAAACACACATAATTGTACAAGTAAGAGTGTGTGTGTGTGATCCAAAAATGTCACCTAAGTAACCAAATAATTAATTAAAATCCTGTTACTTAAAATAATTGCCTTTAAAGCAATTTTTGGATAAAACGAAAACATACCAATTCTTTATTATTCTCTTGGAATTTCGACATTACCAATTGAATGAACAAAGTTTTATTTATCATACACTTAACCAAGTATAAGCAATTAAATTAATATAGGCAAACATAAGTGTGCATATATTTGCCTCAATTCTGAAATCACCATAAGTATATGAAAATAAATATGGTTCGAGCAAGTGACATAATTTCAAATAAAGCATTTAAATAATTGAAATTCTATACATTCATCTATGTGGAATAAATCCACATTTGTGTTTCAAAAGAAGTGATAATTAGTTTCAACTAATTTTCAATTAACCTAGTAACACGTATAACCCAAAATCAATTAAATTTGGGATGTTACAGGTGCCCACCACCATCCTCCACCTCCCCCATCGACCTCTCATCTATGCCTATCTTTCTCTGTCTCTCTCTCTCTCTCTCTCTCTCTCTCTCTCTCTCTCTCTCCCCTTCCCTCCCAACCCATTTAGAGAAAACATCCAGATCTGGGTTTTCGAATTTTTTTCTTTAGATTTGGGTTGGGAGAGAAGGGAAGAGAGAGAGAGAGAGAGGAGATTATGGGTTGTTGGCCGGTGAGGGAGGTCGTTCTCCATGGCTGTTGCAAGAAGAAGGTGGAGGAGGGTTTGGCTACAGCAAATGGAATTTTGGGTCGAATTTTTGGTGGACTTTGGCCATATTTTCATATATAAAGGGGTATTTTGGTCTTAAAAAATGTAAAAGGGTCATTATTTTTAGTTTTGGGGCTAGGGGGTCAAAAAAATTTAAGGAGTATTTAAAAGGGTTATTGAATAAAATTTCTCTATTAATTAGGTGATGTTGAAATTGGGCTATAAATGTTATTTGGTGATATTGAAATTGGACTATAAATGTTATTAGGTTTGTTTGATTTAATGAAACCTATAAAACTTGGGCCTTTGTAACAATGTTATGTTTTTTTTTTTTTTTTTTCCAAAATTTAAGAAAATCTCCAAATTTGGGCCTCAAAAGAATATGCTCATCCCAAACCACATAACCGAACATAACTAAAACATTGATTAACCGAACCTTAAGGTTTGGAAACTAGCCGATTCGATTATAGTTTCATAATTTTCAATACTGAGCCTTTCAGTTTGGTTACACTTATATAGGGGTGCACACAATTCGGTTATCCGAACCAAAACCCAAAACCCAATATCCATATCCAAACCACAAAGCTCGAAATGCTTCATTTCCATAACCATGCTGAACCAAAATATTAGTTAGCCAAAGATTTGGTTTGGTTTTGTTTGGTTAGTCGGATAATAACCGGGCCTAAAACATCCCTACTTTCAGATTTTTTATATAAAGTACGTAGTCCCCTTTTGCAGACCTATTTTGGCTAGGTAAAGGCCTATTTTGTAGGCCTAATTTGGCTACAAATTATATAACTAGTGTTTCATATATAAACCTATATGTTTTACAATTTATATAATAGATTTCATATAAAAGTTCATTAAAAATACCCTAAACCCTAAACCTTAAAAGGCTAAACCCTAAACCCTATACTATTATACTCTATACCCATTACCTATACTAGTATATTCTATTCCTATTACTTATACTATTATTAGTATACTCTATACCCATTACTAGTCCATTCTATATTCTTTACCCTAAACCCTAAACCCTAAACCTTATACCCTATATTTAAAGTTTCAATTTTGCACATTTCATCATGATATACCACTCTCCCTTACCTGGGACTGCTCGGAAAAAGCCCGCTGCAAAACAGATAGCGGCTCAACACCATCGCCAATCACCCGGTCATCCCTCCCCTTCTTCAGGGATCCTCCAAAGTCTGTCACCGCCTGCTGTACCAGACGATCCTCCTCTAGGACCGGATCAGACACAATGGCTGTCCTCTTGCCCTCTCTCCCGTGCTCGGCCGCATCTAATCCGGTCTTCCTTTTCCTCCCGGGAGAAGCCACCTTCGGAGCATGGGTGTTGGTAGATCCACTATGCCTCATACCCTCGGGCGCCGAGGCACCTCTACTTGTATTCCCTTGGGATAAGCCACCCCCGGCCAACAACGCCCCCATCCTCATCCTCCTCTGAGCAGGCGGGGCAGGACCAACCGGTCTACTTGTTTTCTTCGTATTGGCCATTTTCACTGAAAGACCAACAAAATCAATAAACACAAGTTATTATCTCATTCACTAATACTCCAAGAGGGGAAGTACATAAACTCACCTAGGGCTCCGAAGCTGTACTTGGCCAACTTCTCAGGAGACAAGAGGTATGCCGCGCTCAACTTTCGGGCGGGTCGACTAAGCACCCTCCGCACCTCTTCCACGCTATCCTCTGACAATGGAAGCTTCTCCCACTCACCCCCTGCAAAATCAAGCAACAAAAGACTCTTATTAGTACAAGCACAATATCAGCTAACAATCCAAATGTACACAGACCAATACATTGGCCCAACCAGACAACCTATTATGTAGAAATTTGTCGACACCCTATTCATGATCCTCCTCTCACTCCGGCCGAATTCCCAGGCTCCACTCGCAAATGACCATTTTTTCTTCCACTCCTTGTGAGCGTCTGGGTGGCCTACTTGTATATGGCGAGTCGTCCCATCGGTGAACTGCTCGTTCGCCAACTGCGAGCAGTACACCCACCCCCGCAAATTGGGACTCGACTTAATTTCAAATAAGTGTGAAAACTGAGCCATACTCGAGGCACCATACCCCTCATCCCGAAACAACACATACAACCCAATTAATGTTCTCCAGCTATTGGGCGTCAGCTGAGCTGGGGCAAGTCCTAATTTCCTTAACATATACTGGAAATAGGGGTGGAGAGGAAGTCTAAACCCATGGTGAAAACTCTTGGCAAAGCACAAGATATGCCCCTCCGGCGGGTCACTCAAGACATCACCCTCTCCCGGGAGGCTCAGATGGATATAATCAGGAATTTGGAACTCCACCCTCAATTTTTCAAGCTCCTCCTCCTTCATCCTGTTCTCACACAACCCGTCCACGGACCAGTATGTCCTAGGTACAATCTGCCTACCTACATCACCACAGCTGGTGGGCATCTCTCCCTCATCGCTGTCCTCACTACCACTGCCTTTCCCCTCACTTTCCATCACCATGGACAAGCTCTCCTGGACAGTCTTGAGCACTTTGCCCACCCCCATGTTTCCACACCCCATTCGGGGTCGGGGCATATTTGGCCTCATCGGCGTCCCATCACTTGTGGACGCCCGATCAGACTCCTCCTCATCCATAGAACTGTTATCATTTAAGGAAGCCATGGAATGTCCGACTTCAGTGCACCTGCCCATCCAAGACAAACCACAAATCAAGATGGGAAGTGCTCGAAACACCAAGAAACACCATAGACATTTCAGATCAATACCGGTTTCCCACCCCCCGTATGTGCTCAGATACCCCCAATTTGACAACATTTACCCTATCACCCTTTCACATGCTCAGCCACCAATCATGTATCAAAGAAAATATTAACAATATCAATTCAAGCAGACAAGCAATCAAAACACAGGCCTTTACCTGTATTCCGCGGCTCCAACGGCTCAGACGGGTTCCGACCCACTTATCCTGTCTCCTCGGTACCTGGCCAAAAACACAACACCCAATAAATTACAAAGTCCGCAAATGAAGGAATGTTGCCTACCCAGTGCTCGGCAAGGCTCATACCCACTTGCCACTCCACCTGCCCCTACTCAGATTATCCACAAAATTAACAAACAGAATTCCAAGGTCCGCCTCAGGCTGGATGACCACAGTTGCTCACAGTTCTCAATTTTCCAAGGTAAAATCGATCAATCAAGTGGGTAGGAAGAATTTTGAATTGCCTACCTCAAAGTACCTGAGCTTCCGAGCAGGCCCGCGCACCACCACGCAGCAAGTCCGCCAGCAGACCTGCGCCAAGCAGCCCCTCGAGCCTCTTGCTCCGGCCTGACCTGCTACCCGCGACCCAAGCAGCCCGCGCCACCCGAGCCGAGCACAGCCCCCGCCGCGCCGTCCCCTCGCGCAGCAAAGCCCGCGCCCACCCGTTGCTCCGAGCCGAGCAGCCCACAGACCCGACCCGACCAGCCCCATCCGGCCCCTCCCACACAAGACAAGGCGAGCCGAGCACGTTCACCTGCCCTGAGTCTGACCCGAGCAAGCCCTGCTTTTCTTCCGCCCGCTCGTACCCACCGCCGAGCCCCCTGCCAAACGCCTCCACCTAGAACCAGCGCAAGCTCGCCCCCTCTGCGGTTGCAAGCAACTGACCCGAAACTCCGAACCGAGCCCAGCACGCTCCGCGACCTCTCCGTCGTCCGCACACACAGTGATGATCCGGCCCGACCAGCGATCGCCTTCCGCGCCGCTGACCCGACCACCCCCTCTCCGGCCCGAGCTCAGCAGATCCGGCCACAACCCCTTCCGACCCGACCCCTACCCCTTCAACCCAAAGCAGCAGCCCCCCCACGTCTGATTCGCGCCCTAACCACCAGACCCGAGCACACCGATCCGCGCCTTCCACCCCAGCCCAAGCACCCCGACCCGAGCTTTCCTTCCCCGACCCGAGCACTTCCTCGCAACCCGAGTAGCTCCGATCCGGCCACTCCGAAAGTTCCGGCCCGAGCTCAGCCAGCACCCTCACACCTCTCACCCGGGCAGCCTCCCTCTGTGTTGGTTTTTTTTAATCTCTCTCCACAAATTTTGTCTACAGTGGCAAGTGTGAGATGTGGGTGGTATTTTATATCTGAGCTATACCATGTAGTTCCAACATTTTGTTTACAGAAGGCAACATCCTACCATTAAAATCGGACGAGATTCACTGGGATTACACGAAGCATCTACTGCTCGGAATACAGCGTGATAAAAAANAAAAAAAAAAAAAAAAGGATCTTTCATATGTAACCCCTAAGCTTTCCTGCAGTACAGCTTTTCTTGCTAAGGAACTTGGGGGACTTCTAGACAGTAGCTTAAGCTGGAACAAGTGTGTGGTTACTTGTCGTTCTGCTCGGACTTTTTTGTGTGCAAAGTTCCCAACCAAGAAGTATCTTTTGCTCGGAAACTTGGGGGACTTCTGTTCGTATGATTAATCGTCTGGACATAACGACAAGTCACACAAGGCCTAACATCATACTGTTTGGGCCTAGGCCCAAAAGACTAAGCCCTTCCTAGGCTCCTAGCCCCTGACTTACTAGGCTCCGGCCTCCCAGGCCACGACCCCCTGGGCCCCGGCCTCTTAGGCTCCGGCCTCCCAAGCTCAAGCCTCCTGGGCCCCCGACTCGTGTCAACTCACTCGGATCCTCGAGACCGGTGCCACGTGGTGCTCCTACAGTGCAAGTCATCACAAAGGACACATGTCATTACCGGATTGGTTGACACTCTTCCAAAGGTACTATAAAAGAGGTACCTTCTTGTCACAAAAGGACAATTCAATCAATATTATACTATTCACTCACTCTGCTCTCAAATCTCTCTGAACACTGACTTGAGCGTCGGAGGAGCTTTGGCCGGCACCACACCGGTGTCCTTCCCGCTCACTTTTGTGTACTTGCGCAGGGTGCTTTGGATATCATTCTCTCTCATTACTCACCAGTCGGACCCAGCTACTCATTCCTGCCCCACTTCGACGTGTCACCCACTCGGTGGTGGGTCAACGGGCCTACGTGGTTCGACTCGACGTTGACTGTTTTACCATTTTTTAGCATCAACAATATTTTTTGTGTATGATTATTACACAAATCGTCAATGGTCCAATGGAAATAGAGGATGAAGTTAAATGGCTTGTCCCAAGTTTGATTCCTGAGGAAGGAAAATTGCGACAATTACCAAACTAGTCTAAATTTTACTCTTTAGAGTCCAGCAGGTAAGCAAGCAATAAGCATAAACCTATTCCTTGCAGTCTGTTGATTGCTCAATGAATTTGGTAGTTGTGATTGAGTAGCAGCATAGCTTTTGCCCTTGTACATTCAATTGCTTTTCAAAAATCGACAAACACGATTCTTTTGATGATATGATTTTAATGATTTTAATATTCAGTAAGTAATACAACTAGTAGCAGATAATGAAGAAGTTTTTCTTCATTGAAAGGGACAAAATTCTTGTAACAAAAAATAAGGAAGAAATCTTAATTGTTGAGGGTAGGAAAGGGTGATTGGTAATAGGTGGTAGGGGTGGGCAAAAATACGGATCGGTTTGGTTTGATTTTTTTTATTTTATTTTTCAGTTAACAATTTTTAATTTTAACCGAACCAGTACTTATAATATATATTAATTGGTTTATATATGGTTTTTATAACTATTATAGAGTAAACCAAACTTCCTATTATAGTTTATACAGTCATTCTCTAGAGAGGACGCCTGCATTTTTTTTTCATGGATTTACAGCGCCAAGCGCTCGACACTGTCATTTTCTTCTTCTCCTGAGAGCTAGCTAGGCACTGGTTTTTCGGATTTATGTTAAGTTTTAACTACGAGATTTTGGGCTCCTAGAGTTAAAACCTAACATGCAGCCTCCACAAGTCCCATTTTACGCCCTAGGAGGGTATAGGGTGAACCGTCGGGGATGTTCCCTAAAAAATCGATTCAGGAAGCAGTGTCGAGCACTTGTTGCAACACTTGGCTGTTATAAAAAATTCACTACCAAGTGCTCAGCGATGAGAATCTACAAAAAAAAAAAAAAAGGGATGCGTCCACCCTAGAGAAAAATTGATAGTTTATAATTGATAGTTCATATACTTTATAGTTTATAGTTTATATAGTACATAATTTATAATACTATTTAGTTTATAAATTTATATAGTTTACATTATATAAGACTATAAAGTATAGTATATGAAATATACTAGTATATAAGACTCTCTTTATAGTATATACAAACTATGAATTTATGAATTATAGTCTTATATATGAAATATACTTTATAGTATAGTTTATAGGTTTAGTCTATAATTCATAGTTTGTATATATTATAAAGTATAAACTATACTACTAAAGGGTTTTAGCCAACTATGAAATATATATATATATATATTAGTTTTAATGTGTATATGGTATATGATATAGAGTATACTAGTATAGGGTATAGAGTACATGTAATAACCCGAAAATTCTAATTTAACTATAAAGTTTTTTAGATTGCCACAAGCTAGCTTGGAAATTGCCACTTTATCATAAAATCCTTTAGAAGACTAACTCTAGATTCATTTGCATGTATTTTCTAATGTAGAAATTTGAATGTTTGGTACATTACTAAAATGCCCTTACTTGTATTTATTTATTTTCTTTACATCCATAACTTGTGTTTGAACCTAGAAATATCAATATAGGTTATGTTTGTCATTTAGGTGTAATGTTCATCTTATTGATGAACATCGTATTGTTTATGTTCCCCATTTTAATAAAGTTGATGTCCCGTTTCAATTGGTTCATTCTGATAATGGTTTATGCGATAGTTGTTACTTTTATTGATGATTGCACTAGGATGGTTTGGATTTATCTTCTAAAAGAGAAATCTGATGTGTGTACTGTTGTTATTCATCCACTCTTTTGTCAAATGGTGTTGACTCAGTTTCAATCTCATATTCGGGTTCGTAGGTCTTATAATGGAGGTGAATATGTTAATAATGGCTTGCGTGACGTTTTTTAGTCGAAAGACATAATCCACCACACTTCTTGCTCTTATTCCCCTCAACAAAATGGGATGGCTGAGAGGAAGAATCACCATTTATTGGAGGTTGCACGATCTTTATTGATTGGTGGTAAGGTTCATTCTCATCTTTGAGGTGATGCTCTTAGCTTAACAGTTTATTTGATTAATCAGACTCGTTCTAGTGTCGTTGATTTTTGCCGACCTTTGGATGTTTTGTCGGATTTTTGTGCTATGCCACTTATAGTGCAGGTGGAACCACATATTTTTGGGTTCGTTGCATACATCCACTTATATTCTCATTAACGGAATAAGTAGGATTTTCATGCTTTGAAGTGTGTATTTGTTGGTTATGGACAGTCTCATGAAGGGTATAAGTGTTATGATCCTTCTTCTCAGAAACACTTTGTTACCATGAATGTTACATTTGATGAGGATGTTTTATTCTATGGGGGTGGTTATGTGTCTTCTCTTCAGGGGAAGAGCGTGTGAGAAGAGAAGACGTTGGATGATACAGTTTTTTATGAGTTGTTTTGGGGAAAAAATGAAAAGGATGCTATAGACGGAACATAAGATGTCACTGAGAGCTCGGCAATTCCTATTAATAGCTCGGCTCCTCTTGCCGAGCAATCGGTAGAAGACCATGATTGATCCTCTCAAAATTTGTCTCTAGAGGATCGATCCTCTCAAAATCTGTCTTTAAAGGATCAATCCTCTAATTGTCAAGATCAGTCTCCTGTACCGGGGTGAGCGCTCAGCCCTGGAGGATGTTGTGAATATTGATTAATTTGGTAGTGCAACCTCCCTCCTAGGTCTACATAGGATAAACCTCCTACCAAATATGAACCTGACCTAAATGCAAAAGCTAAATATCCAACTAATCATTATATGCCCTCTCACAAATTATCTAAATCATATGATTCTTTTGTACATCAATTGTCCTCTGTATCTATTTCAAGTAAATTGCAGAATGCCTTAGAAAATGCTAGATGGACCAAAGCTATGACAGATGAAATTGATCTATTATAGAAGAACTCTACCTGGGAGCTTGTACCCTTACCGAAGGGAAAGAAGACTGTGGGGGTGTCGATGAGTGTTTGCGGTGAAGCATAGGTTAGATGGATCGATTGAAAGGGTCAAAGCTCGCTTAGTGACTAAGGGCTATACTGAAATCTTATGGAGTTGACTACCAAGAGACTTTTGCACCTGTAGAAAAACTCAATATGGTGCGTGTGTTATTTGTCTTTGCCTACTAATTTAGATTGACCTTTGTTGCAGTTTGATGTAAAGAATGTCTTCTTACATGGTGTCTTGAAAGAAAAAGTATATATGGATCCTCCTCTAGGTGTGGAGGTTTTTTTAGCTAATGTTGTTTGCATGCTTTGTACAAGAGCTTGGTTTGGAAGATTCACCAAGTCTATGCAAAATTATGGCTATAAGGAGAGTAGCTTGGACTGTAATAACCTAGTTTTAACCTAAAGTAAATTGTGTTTAATAAAATAATTACTTGTATTTATATTTAAGTATACTTATAATTACTTATTTATATGTTTGTTTATTAACATTAACTATATTTCTAATTCTATTTATATTTTTATTTATGTTAAAAAAAATTAATTAATTAACGTGTAGAAGGCAATAGCTTCTACACTTTTCTGTTTTCTTTAGTTGTTTTAAAATTTAATTTTGATTGGTTAATAGGGAGGTGAAGTATTGAGTAGTAGACTAAGTGTGGTTTGAAGACTGGGTTTGTAGTAAGCCCAGCAAAACCTTAGAATGAATACCCGAAAACCATAGAAATCCCAGAAAATCCGAGAGAGAGAGAGAGAGAGAGAGAGAGAGAGAGAGAGAGAGAGAGAGAGAGAGAGAGAGAGAGAGAAAGAGAGAAGAGAAGGACACAGAGAGAGAGAGAGAGATAAAAGGAAAGAGGAAGAAGAGGTAAGCTCCACCTCCATATACTCTGTTTATCTTTGAATTTGATTTTGGTGATGATATCTGTTTTGGTGAGGTTTATTTAATTATTAGAGTTGTCTATAGGATAAAAACAACCTAGAGTTTGAAGGAGAAGGGAAGGAGGATTCGGATTGGGGTGTCCTTAGCATATTTGGAGTTTTTGTTCTTCAATAGGGTTTTGATTTCTATCTAGGTTGGAGGTTGGAAGTTTGAATTAGAAGCTTTAAACTTGTTTTTAGATGCTTAAGAAACTGATTTGGGGTGTTACAATCGGTAATGAAGTGGGTTGAAGTTTGGAAAATCTGGAATTTTCTGGAAATTTTCGCTGTTTCTGAGTAGCCTACTTTGAGGTCTTATATCTTGAGTTTTAGAGATCCGTTTTGAGTGTTCTTTATATGGTTGTAAAAATAAGTTTTAGATGTTGTTATTCTACCACAAGTGCAAGGTTGTCAAGTTTTAGTATTGAAATGGAAGTAAGGGGTTGTCGTACCCAAGAGATTGGATTAGGATTTCAATCATAAACTAGATTGATTTTAGGGTTATAAAACTAACAAACAACCTATTATGTACTATGCAATATAAATTGCTCAGAATCATGTTCAGCATGACATAACTAAAGATGTTTAAATTGATAGACACTTCATTAAGGAGAAATTAGAAGCTGACATTATCAAGTTTCCTTTTGTGACCAAGGCTATTGCTGCTAGAGTATTTATAAATTCACTTGGCAAGTTGGGCATGTGTGATGTCTATGCACCAATTTGAGAGGGAGTGTTGGAATAGGTTTCCTAATATTTGTATGATTTGCATGATTTTATTATTTGTAATTAATTTTTCCTGTATACACTAGATTTGTATTTGTATATATAGCACACTTGTCCAAATAATGAAATAGCTTAAAATTATTCCCGAAAAGTTTTAGCAGAGTTGGGCCCAAAACCAACCCAACCCAACCCGTGCCCACCCCATTAGGCACCGACATAATCAAACATATGTATTATGCAAGGAATAAAATTTCGGGTTTCGAAGAAATTTCGATGGAAATTTTGAAGATTTTTAAATTTCGACAAAAATTAAATGGAAATGACGGAAATTGTTATCAAAATACGGAAATTTTGAATAAAACTTTAGCATATGTTTATTTAACATATTATCTACTAAATTGATAAAAAATATTGAAAAAACCAAATTATATAGTAGGTTTCATGTAATATAAGATGAATATAATGCACGCTCGAGACAAATACTGTTAAATAAAATTAGTGTAATAAATATATGAAATTAATATATTATTTATACTCTATAATCTGTACACTAAACTCTATATATTTTATAATTTATATTCTATATTGTTTAGGATATGGTATATGATATTAGGATTTATGTTCTTTAAGGTATTTTAAATTATTTTTTATATAAAAATATATTAGAGTTTATTAGTTTATGGTTTAAAAAAAACTAAACGAAACTCCAAAACGGCTAAATGAAATCCTAAACCATTTTTTTTTTTTACAATTGCCCAAAAGCCTCAAACCCCAATCAACCCTAAACCTTTTAAATTTTTTTTTCTTCTTTTTCTTTCCTTCCTTTCCTTTCCTTTCTTTTCCCCCGAGGCTCCAGCGCTCCACTCATCCACTGCACCATTTTTTCTTCCTTTCCTTTCTTCATCCTCTCTCTCTCTCTCTCTCTCTCTCTCTCTCTCTCTCTCTCTGTGCATCTCCAATCCATCACCAGACAACAACCCACCCTCTCTCTGTGTGCATCTCCAATCCATCACCAGACAACAACCCACCATCACCCTCACCTATTTCTCCCTTCTCTCTTTCTCTCTCACCTCCCCCTGCCGTCGCGCGCCCCCTGCCATCGCCCCCTGCAATCGCCTTTCTCTCCCCTGCCACCGCTCCATTTTTCTCCAAAAACCCAGCCTTCCAAAAGGACCGAAACCCAAAACCAGATTCACCACCGAAAATTTCGAAGATTTCGGCAAAATTTCAATAATTTCGACAAAATTATGTCGAAAATTTAACAAATATGGGTTTCGATTTTGACACCCCAAAAAATCGAAATTTTCTATGAAATTTAACACCCTGGTATTATGATTGTTGAACCTAACTTCTCACGCATTCCAGTTTCTTACCCACATGTGCAGACAACTATAAATGAGTGATGCTATCCTCATTCTATCACATTGTATAACATTGCATACCACATATTTAGTAAAAGTGAGACACATATACATTAGTGGATCCAAAATGTGCTACAAATAATTTTATTCTATATAAATAAGATGACTAATCTCACAAAAGAATATAGTCAAGAGATCCGGTCACACAGATCTTGTTGTCCAGGATATCGGATAGCCACAAAACAGAAATCCTCTTATTGGAAGTCCAATTGTTTGTTAGCTAAAGCAAAATAAAGATATGAGCAAAGCTCTAATTAGGAATGTTACCTAAATAAGCTCTAACAAGGAATATGTCAAGTTTTTTAGGGACACTATTTGGGTCACCCCTGAGGGGATACCCCAAGGTCACCCCTTCCACCAAAATTGTAATTTTGGTAATGCCAGCGCATGATCGGAGCCGTTCACTTTTTAGATCACCTATTATAGATTATCTTTGTAAAAAACCAATTCAATTGAAAATCGTTTAGGTTATATAACTGTTGTTGATTAAATAGAAAAAATCAACGGTTTAGTAAAAAAATCACTCTTTAATTGAAAACCATCAATTTTTTCTACTTAATTGATAATAGTTATAAAACAAATGATTTCTGATTGATTTAATTTTTTACAGAAATATCTTTAATTAGTTATCTAAAAAGTGAACGGTTCTGATCATATACTGGCATTACCAAAATCGAAATATGGGGGGCAGGGTGACCTTGGGATACCCCCTGGGATTGACCCAAATATTATCCTTTTTTTAGTCGTACCAAATCAAGCATACATCCGTAAAACATAACGTAACAGTGGCAACTGGCAAGTTATTCACCATTTCCACGTTCAGCTAATAATCCTAAAGAAGGTTCCAATGCTAAAGGAAAAGAGACAAACAAGCTGAGACGCTTATAGTGTGATGCTCTAAATTTTCATGACAGCACAGATCTAAAAGAAAGTATTAATGAGATGCCGAAGAATTCTACAGGTAGCTAACCTGCAAAGTGAATCAAGTGATTGATCAAAAACATACAATTACCAGTCTCTATCTGCATCCCAAGTCCCAACTTATATTTGATCAAGAATAACAGGAAAAGAAACAATCGAGTACCGATCCCATATAAGAATTAAAAAAAAAAAATTAAAAATTTCATTGCACAGAGAGAGAGAGAGAGAGAGAGAGAGAGAGANAGAGAGAGAGAGAGAGAGAGAGAGAGAGAGAGAGAGAGAGAGTTCTGTACGAAAAGGCTACTTCTGTGAATAAAAAGTACATGATCATATCTTGGAAAAGATAAATTACAGCAAAAATTTCAAAACATTATAAGCAGAAACACCATGACACACCACCTTCAGAGTGTCTAACTTCATGTTTAAACACAGAACTTTGTAAACAGAAAAAAATTAGTTCAATTCAATACAGAAAAGAAACTTAATATGACTTCCCACAATGTATCAAACTCCCGGCACCCAAGAAAAGACCAAAAATAGCTGCACTGCCAACTGTTGTTTGTCCAATGTACCTGATCTTTTGAAGCCCTGGCACCTGCATCAGCCAGAAGAGATATATGCATAAGTTTTCATTTGGAAAGAATATATAGTACAAAATAAAATGCAAGCACGACAGACTCTTAGAAGGAAAATATTATATAATAGCCTGCTTTTATGTGTAATACAATAGAACGAAAACTGGAGAGGGGAATTGAGGTAGTAATTGGAGTGACCCCAAAGTCATCCATAATTCTTTCCAATTACCTTATTGATAAAAGAATGTATCACCCTATATGTTCATGCATATTAGCACTAGATAAACCCCATATTCTAGATCTTGACATGCGCTAGGTAAGCCCAATAGTTATGAGAACCATAACTACAGTTGATGCAGTAGTAATAGCTGGTTAGCAAAAAGAAATATCTCTATTAAATTTGTTGGCCAAATCTGTTAATGAGGCCTAGGATATAGGTTTTCTAACCAAGCTATTGCTACTGCAACAGCAGTGGAGCTGTCCCCAAGGAATTCGAGAGGGTCAAACTGAGTAAGTTTGCTTAACCCCTTACCAATTGAGCTACTCCTTGGGGTTAATGTTTTTTATACTAATTAAAAATTATTTTTTGAAGAATCAAAACTATGAAATTTCCATACCTTGTGAATACATTTAAAAATACTGCAGGGATTAATTAATTTTGACCAACTATAACTCCAATATAAAGAATCTGGAGGGTCAGTTTGGCACAACTTTCGGAGAACCATTAATCCTTTTCAGAAGCAGAAAGCACTTTGGATCTTTGGGGTTATTTCTCTGTACTGTTAAAAAACTTTGATGCTTCCCCCAAGAAAAAAAAAATGTGAATATTGGCGAAGCACAAAAGTTTTGTTTCTTCCAACAGACATTCTTTGTAAAAGGTCTTTGATCAGTGAAGGAATCTAATGTGTTTGAGTTTTAAAAATAAAATAATTCCAAGACCTTAAGAAAAAGTACATAAGTCTTCATCTTAGCTCTATCTCACCCCAAATGCAACAATCACAATGATTGAAAGTCTTATTATATCTTTATAAACAAATGATGGGATCAAGATCTTCATTATAATCGAATGGTCGCAAATGTGGCATTAGAAGTTATCATATTTATTTTAATTTGGCAGTTCATATGCCACTATTATGACACTCTGATCATGATATGGTAAAGATTTTCTTGGATGAACCTTGCATTGTCCTATTTTTAGGGAGTTGTGGGTATAATGTTTTCTTTGTTTGGGGTTGTTGGTTGATGACAGACTCGGTGGGATTGTTAATGGGCAATCTGCGAGGGAAAGATTTTTGGTCCGGAAGGCCACTCCATTGTGTTGCTTTTGGTGTTTGTGGCTTGAGAAAAACCACAGAGCTTTTGAAGGAGTGGAGCATTTTTGGATGAAGATTAAAGAGTAATTTTGAATTGGTTATAATTTATTTCTCTGGCTTGACAGACTCCTGTCATGTTTTTTCTTTCTCTTTTTTGATTTTTTCCTTTATCTTCCTTTTCTTCCCTCTGTATACTCCATGTGTACATGGGCTGTGCCCCTCAGTGTCTTCAATATATCTTCACTTAATTACCAAAACACAATTAACACATACTCTTTACATGGATGTTTCCATATTCTCAGTCAGTTTTAGAAATTAATCATGGTAACAGAAAAATCCTGTTAATGAAAAAATTATAAGCAAAACGGTGCACAAATAGTATGAAATTTGTATTCAAAGAAATGACATAAAAATGACTACAAACTCATGAGTAGAAGTTCAGCCTAAGATCTGAGAATGTACCTTATACCTTATAGCCTCATATGTCCCATACACCGCACCTGGCCATAAAAAATATTGTTTATATCAAATAATGCAAATGACCTGGGTTAGACTTTCAAATGATTGGGAATATAGTTAAACAAAAAAATGCAAACATAAGTGAACCCATTTTTCTCAAGCTAGCTGATTAATTTATCTCAAGTAATTTCCATCCTTCATTTCGTGAAATCATGACTGAAAATGCTCTAGCAATTTTACTGGAGGAAAAATAATTCTAGAAATATGATCTTCTAGTGTTAATAATCAAGAAACTCTTATGATAAAATGGTCCCACAAAGAATATGCTGAATAAGGTAGTGATGAACCATCAGAATTAATAAAAGGCACTTGCTTTAAGATTAAGCGACATTCTGTTTGTTGTGCATCATCCAGTAGAAGAAACATATATTTTAGATTTTCTTTCAGTTTTGACATCTAACTGGTTCTAGGTTTCACTTGAAAAAAATGTCATTACATGACATGTCAATATCACATATTAATTAGACAAAGCGCAGGTTATACAACAAACTTGTTACCAAGGGGGAACTGAAAAGTTAAAAGATGTGGTTAGGCTGTCTTCTTGCTCAATTTAGTGACCATTTTATATGGAAAAAATAAAAATAAAAATGGTGACCCTTCATAAAAAATTATGGAGAATCTGAACATTCAAACCTAATGGCAGGGTTAGCTCTGTAAATATTGCGAGATGGTCAAGATGTCTCCCAGCTCAACTTGATAACCCATACTATGAAAGAAGAACTCTTAGACACAGAAAATCAACTAGTCTTGGCGGATACTAGGAGAAAATGAGAAAGGCATTTTCTTTTGGCAACAAGTGCAGGATTCATATTGTGAAAACTGAAAAGAAAGATATTGACACTTTTAATAGTTACAGGCCAGCTAACGTTTGTTAATAGCACCTTCAGGTTTACCATGATTATTTTACTGCATATATTAAACGCACTTTCCAAAAGGATGATCAGACATAAAGATACCCTGAAACCTAAATTATAAATAGGGAAGTAGAAAATTTTTAAAGATTTCTTGTTGAGGACAATAATGTGTACGGAAAATACTATCTTCTCAATCAAAGAATCAAATTCAGCATAAAAAATTACAACATAGTGCTTCAATGAGAGCCTACGATCTACATGCACATTAGGACGACAGCACAATATGACAAGTAAGATTGAGCTACGGTAATTTGTGAGCACCCATTCCAGAATCCAGAATAGCACTCCGAGATGAGAACAAAATTAGAACATATATGATGGTATAAGTTCAAAGCCAAACCTTATTAACTCTCTTAATTTCAAATGTATAAAAAATGCATTTGAAAAGTTTTTTCTTAACCACCATAATATTGAAAGCACTGGCCCCGCATCTCCTCCCCAACACATTCGATGCTACTTACCAATATTATTAGTAAATCACATATTATAAAATTCAGCAGATGAAGGTGGAATATATAATGACTTTATTCTTTACGCAAACAATGAAGTTTTGTGGATTGGTAACTGTTTCAAACCCAAAAGAAATGTATTTATGCATAACACTCTTCATTATCATGAAAATTTTCAATCTTGTCATTTTATTTCTGATATAATTAACTACTTCTAATATGAGCATACTTTTTTCTAATAATAATAAATGCAAAATCTGATGCTTTTCTATTATTATTATCCTTACAATTTTATTTTTATTTTAGGAGTATCTCCAGGGTAAAATTTTCTAAATATATTTATATCAGCCCCTCCTGCAAAACCTGTCTTGTTAGAGGATCTTTCAAGAGTACCAGTTAACTTATATACTGAAAATCCCCAAAAAAGTGCCTGCAAGAAGCCCAACTGACAACAAAAACGTGAATACCTCAATTTCCACATACCCATCAAAACCAACCGAACAACAAACATTTACAAGTTCCAAAAATATTCTTTGAAATAAATCTCAAATACCCCAGTGAAAAAGCTTTCAAGTATAACTCCACAAACCCAATATAAGGAAAAAAAAGAAAAAAAATTGATAACAACGCTGACATGAATGAAGAAAGAGTGAAATACTTATGGGTTCTCAAGAAAATTTGGGAAGGGTTTAGACAAATACCGACAGCGCCCCCGACAGCGCCCCCGATTGCAACGCCGGCGCCCACGCGTGCCAAGCAGCCATCCTTAGCCATCTCAAGGGTTGTTGTGTGAATATGTGAGTTTTGATGAATATTGATGATATGGAGAGACGATGGTTACTATTGATTTCTTCAAATAGCCGCGGGTGAGAGACTCAGAGGAGTGGGGGTTAAGTTAAACTTGCTTGGACAACACAACAGGGTTTATATGGCCTCCTGTGTGATAATTTTTCTTTCTCTTTCCTGAGAAAAAATTTCGATTAAATACCCATGGTGTTTGGGCTCTTTTTTGTTTTTTGGTTTTTGGTTTTTTTTTTTTTTTTTTTTTTTTTTTTTTTTTTTTTTTTTTTTTTTAACTTTGGGACGAAACGGCCAAAAAGTGGAAGCTTACATTTGGAGTCGGCCCACTATTAATGAGCCGGGCGATCGGCGCCTGTTTATCCATAATATTAAAAAACATATAACAATGATATATATACAAATGTTTTATGTTTTTGGGTTACATAGACATGTTAAAAAATGAATAAAACACTAAAGCACAATTATTAAATTCACCCTAATTTTTTATATGTTACTATTGAATAGTTTTATGCAAAAAGTAAAATTTAAGATTTCACAGAAATTTCGATAAATTTTAAATTTCGACAAAAATTAAGAAAAATCAACGAAAATTGTTATCAAAATACGAAAATTTTGAATGAAACTTTACCGTATATTTATTTAACATATTATTTACTACATTGATAAAAAAAACATTGAAGAAACCTAATTTTTATAGTAGGTTTAATGTTATATAAGATAAATACAATGCGCGCCGGAAGCAAATATTGTTAAATAAAATTAGGTCATTCTTTAGGATATAGTATAAGATATTAGAGTTTAGGCCTTTTAGGGTGTTTTTTACATAAAAATGTATTAGAGTTTAGGATTTAAAAACAATTAAACGAAACCCCAAAAGAGTCAAACTAAACCCCAAACTTTTTTTTTCTTTCTAATTGCCCAAATACTCCAAACCCTAATTTTATTAAATTCCTAAAACCTTTTGTTTTCTTTTTCTTCTTTTTTTTCCCGTGACTTCTCTTCTTCCCTCTAGGTCATTTCTCTCTCCTCCCCCAATACATCGCATCTCTTCTCTCTCCTCCCTCTCCCTCCCCAATCTTTCCTCTTCCTCCTTCTCTTCCTCCTCTCCCTCGCCGATATCTTCTCTCTCCCAGAACTCTTACATAAACTTTGGATCTCCTTTAAGACCATCCAGTAATCTGAGCACAAAAACCACAAAACAGAATTACCAAATCCAAAAACTAAAGAAATATGAGCTCGAAAAAATGAAGGTTACCTGAGAAATAGATAGGAGAAGAGCAAGTGGTGCAATAAGTGAGCGAAATTTCGGCGAAATATTGATGAAATATCAATGAATAGGTGATAAAATTTCCATGACCCCAAAAATCGAAATTTTGGTTTCACTACAACAAAAATTGTCATTTATGGCACTCAAAAAACGCTATAAAACCCTTATAATAGCATTATCCAAAACGCTATGATAGCCGACATTATAATAGGTCGAACTTTTTTATAGTGTTTTTAGAACGCTATAAAAGAGCACATCTATTATAGCATTTCCAAACGCTATAGAAATCTACTATAATAGCGTTTCTAAAATGCTGTAACATACTAGAAACGCTATTATTGGGATGCTATAATGGTGTTTTTTGGTGGCGTTTTTAGAATGCTATAAAAGAGCACATTTATTATAGCATTTACAAACGCTATAGAAATCTACTATAACAGCGTTTCTAAAATGCTGTAACATACTAGAAACGCTATTATTGAGACGCTATAATGGTGTTGTTTGGTTCTTATAATATTGTGTATGAGATGCTTTAATACCCTTACTATAGCATTCTAAAACGCTATTGTTCTTTTTTCCTAGCATTTAATGAACGATATAGTATTTATTGTTGACATTTTTTGGTGCCTGCTCCTAAATTATTTCTTTGCATTTTTAAATTGCCATTGAGAAATTTTTCTATATAGCATTTAAAATGGAAATTGGTCCTAAAGTACAATAGTTTCAATTGATAACAAAAAGTATAGTAGTTTCAAAATAGAAGTTACTCCAATTAAACACCAAGCTTAAGGCTCCATAAGTATCACAATTAGTATCTTATAAAATACTAAATACTAATCTTAAGGCTACAAATACCAAACTTCATAAAAGAAAACCAACAATATCCAAGCCTCCCAACTGCAAAACACCTCTTAGCTATAGACAAAGAGAGGAAAACAGTTCAACATTTTGGGTCAGTGAGAATACTAACAAATCAACGCATATTCTGTTCAACCATCTCCTTGAGCTCATGTAAGGCATCTTCCAAAAAGATATGTAATCTCATCTTGAGAATTTGTTGCAGCACCAGCAAGATACAACTCCACAGCAAGTACAACCCAACATATTCCTGTCAATACAATCAGAATCATAATTGGAACACTATAAGCCTATAACCTAGAGACAATAAGAAAAAAAAAAAAAAAAAAAAAAAGCCCGCAACCAGCACCTAGACAGNTACCTAGACAGATGAACAAAATTTAATATTTACATAAACTTGTTATGGAGGAGAAATTAACATTATATAGCCATAAAAGTTAGACAGTTAATAAATCTAGCCCAATGATAAAAAAACCTTATCGGACATAAATGTACTGCAGGATGAGATGATTTCAGCAAACTCAGAATAAATCTATGTACATAAAGGTACTTTTTTAAAACTCTTCAGCACTGTTTGTAGCCTGTAATGTAAAAATATTTCTCAATTCTCATTCGTTTTCTATGTCTCAGCAAAACATAAACAAATAGGTAAGGTCAATGGTTTCAGAACTTTCAGCCTTTCTGGGTTTGTTAAATCTTCATCCCATTTTATCGAAAGTTGACTTTTTTTTTTCTTTTTTTTGTGATTATGATTAAAGGTCCTAGAAGGACTCACTCAGCACATTGTCTCGTCCAAGAAGGCTCAAGCTAACTGGTGATCAACATGCAATCTATCTCATTAATCTACATTTGAAAAAAAAAAAAAAAAGATAAGAAATGGTCTTAAGAAAATTCTCTCCATGTTAACTAAATTTGGTTTCTCGAAATTTTCAAATATATAAAGGTACAGAAAACTAGTTGAGAAATGGAGAGAAGCAAAACCACCACCACAAACAGTTGAAGAAGCATCTAGGCTTGTTATTGAAACACTCAAGAGACACCAAAAGGCTGATGTTGAGGTACACTCAGTTACTCAAGAACCAATGCCACACAATATGCAGGCTGTTACATGATGCTCACAACAATAATGGGGTATAGTAACATAAAAATTCTTTTGTGATTGTTTATCTATAGGGCTTATTGGCTTTCTATGGTCTCCCTCTTCCCCATACTCTGGTTCAACTTTCTGCTGGGGTCCCAACTTCATTGCCTCAAGGAGTACAATTTGAGTTCCAGACGCTACCAGTAATAAAAACAATATAGACTCTCAAGTACTTCTTTTCACCAAAACTAAGTGCCCTGAAACTAGTTCTGATTGGTGAATCATTTTGATGAAACCAGGTTGACGCAAAAGCAATTCCAGATGGTGATACTGTAACAGTGTATGTAAGCACAGCAGATCCCAGAGAGTCATCATGTGTTCCGACCGATGTACACACGGCGGCCATCCAAAGATCAAAAGCACGCACTAATAAGAATTATACAAAGGCAGATGCACTTCACAAAAAAATCACTAATGCAGGATATCGGTTGGATATCATATGCCTCTTGCATAAATTTCATCTAATTGATCGTTTAGATTTAACACCATTTAACTTCTAAAATAAAAAAGGGTTTCTAATTGATTTTTCCCCTCCATCCAGGGTACTGAATTTTCAAAACGAGGATATTCTTGCCCGAAAGTATCGGATTCGACTAAGGTAAGATTATCTTCTTGTAGGCTTTCAACTAGCTGCCACTTATTCTACAAGCGAAAGATAATTGATTCTAAGAGAAAACAGGGGTATAGATGCACCAGAGAGTAAAATACCATACGGAAAAGAAGCCAAAGATGAGCTGGTTCAGCTTATTCAAGGCAAGTGTTTTAGGGTCCTTGTCTATGGGCAAGATCGTTATGGCCGTTGTGTAGGTGACATATATAGCAATGGCATATTTGTACAGGTATTATGCCACCTAACATTAATCTCTTTCTGCCATATATTGCCAGAATCCAACGGGTGACGCATCTTCCCATCATTGCTTTTATGATTGAAATGCCACCTTAAATCTTCTGCCATTCTTTGAGACCTAAACATCCTTCTAAATCTAGGAATGATAGAAAAATATCTCAAAACTTTAGCTAGCACACCCTTTTTAATCTTCTTTGTACACTTGTCAACCTTTCATCTTGAAGAATCACATTTTGGGCAATTTTCCATGTTCTCATACTGTTTTCTAAAGAGACAACAATCGTTCTTGCAAGCGTGAATCTTTTCATACCCTAGATCGAATGCATTTAGAAATTTTTTTACTGAGTACAAGGACTTGAGAAGCACATTCGACATTGGTAACATGTCATGCATAATCTCTAGAAGGTCAGTAAAACTCTTATCGGTCCATCCACTTACAAATTTGTGTCTGTATAAAGTTACAATGGCCGATAACTTTGTGTAATTTGTACAACTAGGGCATAGAAGGGTTTCTGCATCTTCTAATTGTTCAATGAAATCATCATCCCTTCTTTCTTCAACAGGCTCTATATAGTCTTCATTATGCAAGTAGGCTGCTCTATATAATTCATATGCCTCATTCATGTCCATTTCTTCAACTCCCTCATTTGTAATTGGCTTTTCCCCATGATGAAACCAATTTGTGTATGTGAGATCCATTCCCTTTATCATCAAATGCTCAAAAATAGTATAAGAAAAATGATGACTTAAGTTCCGGCAATTTTTGCAAGGGCATAGAATCTTTTCTGCGTTCCCTGAATTCTTTTCTGCCATCTTTACAAAATTCCATGCTCCTTGCAAGTACTGATCAGTAGCTCTAACATTTTTAAAAAAAAATGAATGTACTAAGAAGTCTACCAAGAGTGCTTAATTTTTAATTGTTCAATTAGGTTGTAAGGTTATTGTTACTTGTTAAGATGCACCCAATCTTTATCCATCATCCTAAAGTCATATAAGATCTACAATAACAAGTCCTAAACTCTTAGAGAACCGATCCCATATCAATTACTCAATTGCACAAAACTTAAAATAACAAATCATGCATTTCAAAGTGATAGAGCAAAAAATAGATATATAAATGAAAATTAGTAAAGAAAGACTAGTACCAAACACGAGATTTTCTCAATTGAGTTGTCTATATGTCTAATAAAATACAGTCCAATGCAATGATTTCATTTAATGTAATGACTCCATTTCAATTAAGCATTTACAAATACCTCTTTGCACTCAACAGCACCAAAACCTCTGTAAATGCAATGGTTTAATTGATCTTCACACCAACCTACCCTCGAATCTCTGCTTTTGTTACAACAAAATAACATTGTTACTTCATAACTATATATCAATAACATTATACACTATAAAACAATCCTACATTGACATGAAAAATAAATAAAAAGAAAGAGAAAAGGGAATGGTTGATGGGTGCAGAGAGTGAAAGACAACATTTTTTAGG
>QANW01002410.1:135048-159569 GCA_003254865.1 Dryas drummondii | reverse complement strand
GCAAAGCACCTGATCAGCCAGATCAGCTTATCTAAGTTGTTGCATCTACCTTACGAGAATTTGCATCAACAATAAATAAAAACAAAAGAAAACTTATGCTCACATGATAAAACTGTTTCGTTGAAATTTTACCATATATTTTTATCTAATGTTATATGAATCCTAGTAAATAATACTTTGCTGGCATATGGATTCAATGAATGTGCATGTAATATATAGGGTGCATGAGTCATAGATAAATTCTGGTTTATTTTTGTCGGTCATAGATAAAGCATTGTGTATGTGGTGGGTCTGGTCGCACATTCTAGGCGAGANTTTTCCAGAAAATCCATGTGGTTCAAGGGTTTTTAGCAAGAACGCTTTTAGTACATTTAGCGCTGGCTAGCCAGTTTGTCAAACTATACGGACCCGTGAAATGTACGTTTGCATAATAGAGGGCTTTAATGAATGTAATAGTGCAAGACACCTGTGTTTGTAAAAGTACCATTTTAACCCACTCCAAAATAATAAGGTACAAATATATAGTAAAGTAGGCCATGTGATGCAAACAAATTTAAGAGCGGAGAATTTATATCCTAATAAAAGAATTGTGAACTTGTCAATATTTAAGAGTTAAAACTCATTCGCATAATCTACGGTGTCTGAAAATAATGGAATTTTTCATAATAAAGTTTCATAAGTATGATATTTTAATTTATTAATAGGATAAACATAAGGGTATAGTCTTATTATAATTTACTATAAAGTTAAAACTATGAGCATCAGATTAAATTTGATTATAATCATTTGACTTTATAAGTATATAAAGTCAAAGAATTAAGACCAAAATACAATCTAATATTGGAATTTAATATAAATTAAATCTAATTAAAGGACTAAAATCTAAGTGCTCCAAGTAAATATATACTCCAAAATAAGTAAATAATTTTGTGTCCGTACATATTTATATGTAGCTGCTTTTTATCAAGGTGTTAGGAGATTTTCATACTGATCTATTTTGGAATGTGGATGACTGCCAAAATTATTTTGTCAATTTGTGTGTGTCGGTGTGTCTCCCTTATTCGCCGAGAAAATTATGGCCATAGTGATTTTTGAATGAATGAAATTATTGTCCACAAAACTGTTTGGTATTGGTGGCAACTGGCAAGACATATATTGTACATCTACAATTCCATTACAATTATTTCCACGTTCTCTTTTTTGTTTTTGACCTTTTTGTCAGATTTTTCTACAATTACCGCATCCACATGAAATTATTAAATTGTACAATTATGACATCCGCATACAAGACTTTGTACAATTGCACGATTAACACATTCACATACATATAAATTGTATGGACAGACATCCATATCTGGACACGAATCTTAATTATGGCTCACACTAGCTAGCTACGTTACATAGGGGTGCGCATCAAACATCAATGTCAATCATGTGTGCTGGCTCAGTAAGGACACTCACCCATAAATTCGGTTAAAAAAATTGTAGAATAGGATGGGGAATATTGAACCTACAAATTTACCCAACTGTCTGACTATTCTTTTTTGTAAACTTTTCAATTAAATTTTATCCCTAGTAAAAAAAAACGAAAAAGAAAATTGTTTCCATAAGATATTCTACATTGTTTGGTCATCAACTCATCATAACATATTCTACATAGTAGTGATAGAATAAAGTTTGTACACAATTAGATTGATGACTTGCAAGTCTTGGCTATCCACTAAGAAATGACAAGAACCAAGTGCATGAAAATATAAATGTGAAAGCCTAAGTGCAATCAAATCAAAGTACGAGAAATGAGAGGTGTAAACTAAGTGTGAGAATTAAATCTACAAACTAGACTAAGAATTAAAGTGCATGAAAGTAAAGATTAAAAGTGCAAAAATTAAAGGAAAGTACATGTTTAAAAGTTTAAAACAATGAAAATGAGTTAAATTTTAAATTTATGAGATTAATTATTAGGATTAACCTAAAAACCGAACTCATAACTAAAAGAAAAAGAAACTAAGAACATAATAAGAATCTAAATCATAGAGAATGCGCAGGGT
Organism: Dryas drummondii; assembly: GCA_003254865.1. Taxonomy (NCBI): domain Eukaryota; kingdom Viridiplantae; phylum Streptophyta; class Magnoliopsida; order Rosales; family Rosaceae; genus Dryas; species Dryas drummondii. The sequence goes on along the minus strand of QANW01002410.1, from coordinate 157,521 downwards.
TCTTAAAGATTTTGGACTTGATTCTAGACCCTATGCTCATCTCCAATGCTCTTATTTATAGGGACAAACCCATAAAAATATTGGCCTCGGTCCCCCAAGTAACATTGATTTTACCAAGATTCTTGATTCATTTTTTTTGGCCATTGAATGATGCATCTATTGCATGAATCAACAAAACAACATTGTACAAGTAGAAACCAACAAAATCAAAATACATAAAATAGATCTAACTAACCAGTCTTAATCATGACAACAAACCCCTAAATCAATCCAGAGGCGCGCAGCCTATCTGCTACCATCGTTACGATCAAGGAGGATGGAGGGAATTAATTGTTGTTTAGAAATATAGTCATCAAAAGTGATAACTAAATCTCATTCTCTGCGAGTATGAATCACAACAATAGCAAAACGTATAAATACGAGATCGATCCCACAAGAATTGGTTAATTAGTAATATGCAATTTTATATCTAGACATAAATAAATATTGATTGGGTTTTTTATTTTGAAAACAGAAAATTAAAATTAAAGAAATAAGGATAAATAATATGGATAAAACACAACACTAGAGTTTATATACTTCCCTTCAGCTCTCTATACAATTCCAATTAGATTCCCAACAAATTTTCGGATTTTATAACGAAGTTTATCAATCTAGGCCATGGCATATGTGTCTAACTTAATTCCCCAAAGACATAATTCGCTAGTGATGTTCTACACGAATCGTTTCATCAACATGTAGCAATTAAGCTTCTCGCGTGCTAATTACTTCAAGAAGATGCATAAGTTTTGTGAGAATGATAAACACATGAAGCTAAGCATGGTGCATACCTAGTCAATCATTGTCCTTAAGCCCAAAATGCGTAATCATCAAGATTCAACATAAACTAAGGTGGTCAATCTCAAATCATATAAAAACATGCATATGTTCTGTCACGCCCTAATCTGGAATTAAGAATTAATCTCGAATTAAGAATTAAGGTGTGAATCACAATCTAATTATATAATTAACTTCTTGTTACGCTAAAAAATTACGGCAAAGATTGCCGAGATAATTGGTTAGAACATTGGTAGTCCTTTAAATAAACTTGCGGGCGTGCCACTGTCTTTCGGCCAAGAAGCCGTGGACAGAATTTATAACTGAATTAATTGATATACTGCGCCATGAAACTGATCTCTTAACCAAACAATTGTTCTGTGAGAAAGGAACAAGAAACTTCCCTTGGTTCTATCGCCTTGATCCTCAAGGACTTCTAATTACTTGGTGTGACTACAACGGTGTGCTCGAAAGTAAAGATGCAATGAATAGGTGCTTGAGTAATTGGATGTAACGAGAAACTATGAACTTTGATGTAAAAAGTATGGATAATCTGATTGTCTTGAAAACGGGTAACAATGGTAGTGCTAATAACAAATATCATGAGGAAAAAACATGAAAAACCAGGATTAAAACAAAAGAAATCAAATGCTAAAAACAATGGGATCCTAGCAGCGCTAAAACAAAAGGAACAATTTGCTTGAGAACTTGAAGAACTTGAGAAATCAAGATGCTTGATGTGAGATTTGAGTTGAGTTGTGTTGAATGTGTTGGAGAGAGCCTTTTCCTTATAATGCCTTGCTTTATATGTGATCAACTTCTAGGGTTAGAGACCCTTTCCTACTTGACTTTGGACTTCTATTTCCTTATTGATTTTCCATTTCTTTCCACCCAAGTTACTGGATTCTTGCCTTATTCAGAACTCTTAATCTCTCAAGGATTCTCAGCGGAGCTAGACTTCTCTTAATTCATCTTTTCGACTTGGGCTTTGACTCTTAGGCTTGCTTGCATAAAAAAACTTGGGCTTTGACTCTTAGGCTTGGCCATGATCTTGGCCCAAAACCAAAATAGGGTGCAAACATATACCCTCCAATTTCCTTGATCTTCGGCAACATATTGTCGAGTTGGTTAAGGAAATGCGTTTCTGTCTTTCAATCTTTCACAAGTCACGGCACGGCACAACACCATTGTCTACTTAATACTTGTAACATTTCAAATCTTCCTTTCAGTCTTTTTACTTTTCACGCCGAGGATATAGTTTGGGATAAGATCTCCAACAGCTACAAAATCCTAGCATTAAATGCTCTCAACCACCCCCACATAAGTGACTTGACAGCGCACGTTTCGCAAGGCCCGAAATCAATCTCAATCATCAAGCTCACTTCAGCCTCCAAAACTACCTCAATTTTCGTGATTCATCATCACTAACCTTTGATTAATCAAATTTGAAACTCCCACCAATCCCTACGTGCACCCTTTCATCTTCAAATCTCTTATATAAACCCTATTTTGCCTTTTTCTTCTCTTTACGCTTTCAAAAATCTTCAGAATCTCAAATTTTCTCAAGCTTTCTTCCTGCAACTTCTCTCTGTTCTTCGAGATTTCCAGAAATTTCAAAACCCTTTCTCTTCTAAATTCTTTAATGGCTTCTTCTTCTGCATTCGCCGCCGCTGGCTCTGATGTCATCGTCGCTGTTCGGGTTGGAATTCCTACCCCCATGTGTAACGCCCCGAACCTCGGGCCTATAAAAATACTGAACATCAAACTTTTAAACTTGTTTTCTCTTTTCTTTTGAGCCATGCATAACAACATAAGTAAATACCATTTTATAGGAAACATTTAAATGAAAATATTGTGTAAAAACAATTAAATAAAACTTCTGAGTCCCATTGCCTCGTCTTTTCTTCACTGCTTCATCAGTCTACTTAACCTACAAAACAACCACAACCACACTGCACCATGTCCATGGTACACCGGGTCATTTAAACAAACAACCCTGTAATCTCACTAGAGCTCGTACGAGTGAAATAACGTAATAATAACTATCCTCAATAATATTCTCGATTCCTAACTCAAAAATAATCCACAAGAATATCCATAATTACTCAATCACAATATAAATTCATAACCAATCATCCATGTATCAAGATAAAACATAATTCCTCAAATTCACATCAAATCCCACCAATAATATTAATAATCATTTTGCAAATCAATTGCCTAATCTCTAACTGTTAACCTTAACCTCAAATCATTCCCATCTTAAATAATAACCTCAGTGCATAATCATCCTCATTCTCATTCTCAAAGATTCAAGCCTAAACTTTAGCAAGTCCTAGCAAACAAATGCAATACAGACACACAGTACAAACGAACATCTAACTAGTTTCACTCACATCGCTCTTTGAAATCTTCTAGCTTTAAAACCTTTTTTCAAATCCATTTTTAAATCATCTCAAAACTGTAAATCAATCTCTGAAGAACAATTAATACTCTTAATACTCCACCTCTGAAACCTCACGCCACATTAGTACTCGGAGAACTGTCGGTCATAAACTGTAACTAAGCTCGTCACATGCCGTGTATAGGCACGAGCAGGTAGGTAAGCTCACCACTTTTCGTGCAGAGCGAATCAATGCACGGGCAGGCAGGTATGCTCACCACTTCTTGTGCAGAGCGAATCGATACATGGGCAGACAAGAATGATTGCCACTTCTTATGCAGAGCGAATCAATGCACGAGCAGGCAGGACACTCGCCACTTCTCGTGCAGAGCGTATCAATGCACGAGCAGGCAGGATGCTTGCCACTTCTCGTGCAGAGCGAATCAATACACGAGCAGACAGGTAACTAGGCTCGCCACTTCCCGTACAGAGCGAATCGATGCACGGGCAGACAGGTATTCCCGCACAACCTCAATTACAACATTCCTAAACCATCTCATAACTTTCATTGTTTAATAATATATTAATGCCCTTGTATTTCTTTTCAGATTCACCTCTACATAGGCATCATCATCAACCCTTACTGTTTTGTCCGAACTACACCGAATCTTTTCCGAAGTTGATTCCTACTCACGACCCATCACTTGTCTGTCACTCAAATCATACTGACATTTCCTCAACGACGAAAAGAATAACAGCAAAGGTGACCCTCGCTTTTGAGGCCCAATCTTCACGTCGAGCCTTCCCAAAAGTGTGTAGGACATTCTTTCTAGGAGCTGGCCGGATGACTCCTGCTTCTTCAAGTATGCAGACTAGTCTAGATGGAACACTGCTCGGCCACAGTCTCAATGGCCTACAATCAAGCCTGATTGGCAGAAATGGGTTCTGCGAATGGATGCCGCCCACGACGATTTGTGGGTAAAGTTAGGGATTAAAGACTTGATCCTGATGTGTCTAAAAGAAGTTCATGTGGATCGTGCCTTGCTCTCGGTGGTGCTATGCTTCTGGTCCTCGGTGACCAATACCCTCAATCTGAAATTTGGACAAATGACACCCACTGCCCTAGACATGGCCGCGATCTTCGGCTTCCGGGCACACGGCAACATTGCTGACATCCGTGTCAATGACTACCATTATGACATGGCACTAGAATACGCCCACGACAAAACTTTGAACTACGAGTCTTGGCTAAACACTTTCGACTTCACCGACACGTCCGTGTTAATTCATGTGCTATTGACTTTGCAAATTCGTCTTTTGCACCCAAAGAGTAAAAATTACCAAGGAATTTGTTCCCCTCCCTGAGGCCATGGCATCCGGCGACGCCTTCAACCTTGGCCCATTCATCCTTGCTCATATGTACAAATGTCTTCATAGCATAACCACGAATGGGATGATGCCGAAATGCGGTGGGCCATTATGGATGTTCCAAGTGTGGCTCGAAGTTTATTTCCTAGAAATGGCGTCACCAATGATTACCGTGAGAGATGATGAAGTCCTCAGTGGAAAACGTGCTTTTACCGCCGTACCTAACCATTGGGCGCAGGATTGCTTTAAGTTCTTTTATGAGCTTGAAGAGCAAAGTGAAGACCAATGACATGTTTGCCTTAGGAGGAGTTACCCATCCTTCCTCATTTCTTATCACAACATTCAACCCCCCACAAATCAAAAAAGTTTGGATAAGTTGAAAGCATTATGGGGTAGCAAACCTGACAATCATGAAATAGCATGCGGCGCGACTGGAAAGGGGCCCTAGCAAAAAAGGATGTGTAGAGTTCTATGCTTCTCACTTCTGTGCTCGGCAATTTGGGTTTGTCCAAGTTCTGCCTTTACCTCTAATCGAAGCACATAACCACTTCAACTCCTTCAGAAAAGTCATTAATGATGGTCAATTCTTTGAGGAGCTGCAAAAGGATTTGGATGATAATAGTGCAGAGCTAACCGTTAAATTTTGCCGTGCTTCCTCGGCGACTACTTCAACTTACCACAGTTGGCTCTCCCTCTATGCTGACAATTTTGGCCGGGCAGTAGCGAGGTTCAAGAAAAGGCCCTTAAAGGCATCCCAAATTTCAGGTCCTGGCCACACATGTCTCAGAAAGCTTCGCCCGAGGTACTCTTCTTTTCTTCTAATTACATTAATTCCCAAAACATATCTCGTTTATATTTCTAATTTCTCTCAGCTGCAGCTCCTGGAAAAGGAAAGGACTCATGACGGCCATGCAAACAAACATGCCGAGCAAACCTGATGTGGCCCTTCAACCTTCTGGTGAAATATCTCGCAAGAGAAAACCCTTGCTTGTTGATAAGTGGTCGTATTTATAATTTTTGTATCTTTCTTTTGGCAGATGCTAACATCCTTCTTTGTTTAGATAAAAGTGATCACAAGGAACTCCCTTGCCACAAACATACCCGTGAAAATACGCCGCCTTGAAAGGTTCAGGCGAACCTGAGGTACCATATTCAAAAATGACTTTAACTTAGATTTCTCATATTTCAACTATTTTAACGCTCTTTAAAAAACAAAATTTAGAGTATTAAGGAGTAGGACGTTGAAGAAACTGCTCCTGAAGATCAAGTCACCGAACAATCTCAAGAGAACGTGGCCGTGCATGGTGTCGTTCTCGAAGAATAAGTTGTTGAACAACTTCAAGAGAATGTGGCCGTGCATGGTGCCGTTCCAGTCAATTTCTCCAGCAATGACTAGCCATCTATCTCTGTCCAGGAACCTCTCGGCCAGACTTCCGCCGATCAACCAACCATCCCTCCTGCTCTCCTGCTGAGCAATCTTATTCCTTCACGATCTTCACTGAGGGCTCCATCTCCAGCGCAGTCCCCAGTGGTGATTTTCTTCTTCTCTCTTTCATTTTTATTATTTTAGATTTTTATTAACCTTTTCTTAATCTCAAACGGCTAAGGGAACAAGAGGCTTCGCGTCGGGTTCGGCGAATCCTTTAGAAACAGTCAATATCAGCGATTCTTCTCTAAGTACTCCACTCCTCATTTCAATGTCTTTTGTCCACATAATAGGCTAAGCACTCACTCAGACCTTATTTAAATAAGACTCAGACCACACCACCTTCGTCGTAACCCCAGAGCCTGGCTTGAAAAGCAAAAATCCAAGCATACCCATCTTCAAACCTCATATAGTTCAAGTGGGTCAGAGGACCCCCTGAGCGATCCATCTCGGCGTGCTCCACCGGGGATCGAGAAGTACTTTAGAGGGTATCTAGTCATTAGCCCTATTAGATCTTTAAGGGCAGAAAACCCCGGCCAAAGGCCGTTCATGCTGAACATGTAAGTTAAACTAAAATTTAGGATTTCTTGCTTCCTTTTTTTTTTTTTTTTTTTTTTTTTTTTTTTTTTTTTTTGCAGTTCACATTGGATGTGGAGATAGGTTTGGCTGAATTCTTGGAAACTTTTCCTCTCCTCCTCATAAAGCTTCAAGTCCACCAAAAACTCCGGCCGTGATCTCAGCAATGGAGACAATAAAAGGCCTGCTTGCTCTTGACGCGCCCATCATTCGTTAAGAAGAAAATCTTGTGCGCTTCTCTTCCTTAATCAAAATCCTCCTCGGTGCCGGGATTTTCAAAATCTCCTTTACAAATCTAATAAAGAGCAGACTTGCCGCCACCGAGACTGATCTTCAGATTGCTCGTAAAGTTACTCATGAGATCACAATAGAGCGCGAGGCGGCTAAATAACTTGAAGAATTGGCGGCCAAAATTCAGCCTAAAACTGAAGAATACAAAGAGCTGAGACTAGTCCAGTCTACTATTGACCAGAGGACCGCCGAAGCTGAGGCTAAGGTGGCATCATTGAAGAAAGAAAAAGAGGAAAACTCTCAAAAGATTCGTCAAACACTTTTGGATATCAAAGATCATGTCGCCGTGTATCAAACGCTGAAGTCCATAGTGGATGATTTTCGGCAACAAGAGAGGGAACGCGACTCAATAGAGCAAGCTGGTGTCGGGAGCTGGGAGGCATTAAAATCAGTCATTCGGCCATATATTTAGCCTATAGTTTTTTCTTCTTTTCTTCGGCCTTATTTGGCTGTGATGTAATATTTTCACTTCCTAACTTAATGAAAGAAGAGATTTCTTGAAAGAATGTCTGCAATTTTTTTTTTTTTTTTTTAAGTTATGCCCTCCCATGTAGATGGGAAATATCTTTTTAAAAACTGGTCATTGATTGGCGCTGCATGCACTTCTCCATTAATATTCATTAATTGATAAGTCTATTTTCCTAAAACTTGTTCCACCAGAAATGGCCCTTCCCAAGTAGGGGTCCATTTGCCCGTAACTCGACGCTTCTGACTGATGGGTAAGATTACTTTACACACTTCATCTCCTTGAGCTACCCTTAAAACATTGTACCGCGATCTGTAACTATGGTTTCAGGCAACCCAAAATGATCAATTATCTTTTCCCTGATAAATTAAATTACCTCAGCGTAGGTGACCATCTTCATAGGCTCGGCTTCTACCCATTTGGTAAAATAGTCTGTAGCAACCAGATGAACTTGTGCTCGGCGCTCGAACTCAGATTTAGAGACGCAGCTGGGACATGTTAAATTGGGCCGCACATCTGGCATAGGACACATGCTTTAAAAAATTCTATGCAATCTTTTAGTATGCTCGGTCAGTAATAGTTGTGCCTGTGAATCAGCGATCTCATTTTGTGACCCGACTGATGAGCACCACAAACGCCGCCGTGGACTTCGATCATAACAACCCGCGCCTCTTGCTCGCCCAAACACTTCATTAACAATTCCTCTCTACTACTTCTGTACAGGTCCTTGTCTACCAAGACATAATTCTTGGCTTGATCTTGTTTTCCTTGGGTGAGGACAGTGATGATTTTTCAAGTATCGGAATAGCGGCTATCTCCTCAGGAATTGTCACTCTTAACGCGATCTTTTCCATCTCATCAGCTTCAAAATTCGGCGAGTCTCCCATGATTTGAGTAATTACTGCCCAATATTGGCTGAGAATTGGATCTAAGCAACGGTACCGACCAAGCATCTGATTAATGATGAGTAAAGAATCGCCGAACACGGCCACATATTTTGCCCTCAACTCCCTTAATATTTCAATGCCAATTAACAATGCCTCGTATTCTGCTTAGTTATCTGTGCATGCGAAATCCAATTGGAAAGCGAATTGGTATTTCATTCCTTGGGGAGACATAATGATTATTCTAGCTCCTGCCGAGCCATTTGGGCTTGACCCATCAAACCAAAGCTTTCACGGCTCAATCTCCACGTAATTTGTCATGACCATGCCTACATCGACCTCGCCCATGTCTTCAATTTCCTTGGATGGGTGGTGTGCCAGAAAATCAGCTAAGGCTTGCCCCTTCATTGTTTTCTAAGGAATGTATTTCAGATCGAATTCTGATAACGCCATGGTCCATTTCCCAATTTGGCCGTGTATGATTGGCTGTGTGAGCATGTATTTGACTACATCTGTTTGGGAAATAACTAAAACTGTAGTTTGGATTAAATAGTGGCGAAGCTTGGTCAAGGCGAAATAGAGAGCTAAATAAAGTTTCTCCACTGGTGAATATCTTGTTTCCACTTCTTGAAGAGTTCGGCTGAGATAGTGGATAGCTTGTTCCTTACCTTCATCATTGTCTTGAGCCAATAACGCTCCAATTGACTTTTCTGCCGCGGAGATGTATAATTTTAGATCTCTATTGCAGCAAGGAGGTACTAAAACTGGAGGCTGAACCAGATACGCCTTAATTGCTTCAAATGCTTCCAGGTGCTCATTTTCCCAAACGAGTTCGTCTGCTCCCTGAGTTTTAAAAGAGTTGAGAATGACCGTATTTTCCTGGCCATATTTGATATAAACCGCCGCAAGAAGTTGATTTTCCCAAGTAAGGATTGCAATTCCTTTTTATTACTTGGCGTCAGAGCTTCAATAATGGCTCGGGCCTTATTCTTATCGACCTCGATCCCTTTCTGGTGTACTAAGAAACCCAGGAAGTTGCCGGTGGAAACTCCAAAGGCACATTTCTGAGGGTTCATTTTTAGGTTCTTCTTCCTCATTCTCTCAAAAGCTTGCCGTAAATCATCTAAATGACCCGCCTTTGACTGGGATTTTACCACTACATCATCTATGTAGACTTTAACCGTTTTGCCAATTAGTCTGTGGAAAATTACATTCATGGCCCTTTGATATATTGCCCCAGCATTCTTTAAACCAAAAGGCATAATCATCCATTCATAAATTCCTATCGGCGGAGGACACCTAAAAGCAGATTTGTGTACATCTTCCTTAGTGATGAAATTCTGATTGTAACAGACGTGGCTGTCTATGAAGGACAAGATCTCGTGTTTTGTCGCACCATCAACTAGTAAATCAGCCATGGCCATTAGATATTCATCTTTGGGCATAGCGAGGTTGAGGTTTCTAAAGTCCACGCACATCCTTAACTCGCCATTCTTTTTTAGCACATGTACTACATTCGAAACCCAAGTAATGTATTTCACCGTTCTAATGAATTTCGCTTCGTGGAGTTTGCGTATTTCATCTTTAATCCGCCGCTATACTTCCACTGCAAAACGTCTCGGCAGCTGGGCGTACGGCCTGAAATTTTCTCTAAGGTTCAACCTGTGTTCAACCAACTCGCGGTTGAGACCTGACATCTCCCTGTAATGCCATGCAAAGCAATCTTTGTATTCTTTGACGAGTGCTACTAGATCGTTTCTCAATTCTGCCGTGATCAACTGGCTAACAAAGATTGGCCGCGGGTATTCATCGGTTCCCAAATTAACCTCCTCCAATGGATCCTGAACTTCAGCCTTTAAATCTTCAAGCTCGGCCGGAGCTGGATCTAAGTCATCAATTCTCCATTCCTACCTGACTTAATCTTTCTTAGTCAGCGTTGACCGCCGTTTCCTTTTGCTTATGGACCCTAAGTCTTCTAGCAAGGTCTTCAAGCAAGACCTCCTTTATTTTTTTCTGGTCGTCTAACATCTAAAAATTTCTTTTGAATAGAGTAAAGACTGCCGTGAGAACTTCTATTTCGGCAATCTGGTTGACCTTCTTGTTAGTTATGACCCTTGTTGGTCACCTATTTGCATCTGCCCCTTCAAAAACTAAGTAACCCATATTGTCATCGTAGTATTGGGCCTCGACGACCCCTGTCATGGCTTCAAATGGCCTTCCCTTGGTAAAAACCAGTTCAACTTCGTCGCCATTCCAAAATATCGATGCTTGGTGTAGAGAGGACGGTACGCATAAATTGGCGTGAATCCAGTCTCGGCCGAGCAACAGATTATAGTTTGTCGTGGATTGAACTACATAAAATGCTGTAAGGCGTGACTTACTCCCCACAGTAAGCTTCATAGGTAAGACACCTTTTGCCTTCATCTTTTCCCCAGTGAAACCAGTGAGCACGAGGTCAATGCTTAGAAGATATGCCTCTGTCTTGTAAAATTTTCTTATTAACCAAAAAAGAATAACATTGACCGTAGCTCCACTGTCTATCATAACCTTCGAAACTGGCACTCCTTCTATATGTGCCGTGAAGTACAGTGGTTTCAACTGACATGCCATCTCTTTAGTTGGCTTTTGGAAATATGCTCGGCCAGCCTTGGTTATGGCGACATTGCCAATCACTTGAACAATCTCCTCTTCGGCTGAGATATCCACATCGTTGACTTCTACTCCTGACAACCCTTCATCAACAAAATCCCCTTCATGGAATCCCTTTTTGTCGGGTGGAGCCTCAAATTATGCCGGTAGGGTACACACCACGTTGCACTTAGCTTCTGTTAAACCAGTTTCATCCTCGACTTTGAATTCCATCGAGCCAAAATTCCAAACCCTATTCTGTTTGGGTCGCTGTTTTTCCCTTTGGTTTTGTGCTATGGGTACGTCAACTTCTAGGTTTGGCTGGAGGACATCCAAACTTTATTTTAACGGGATCTGTTTTTCTCCTTGATCTATAGGAGTCTCCTTTACGGCTGATTCCAGTTCTCGGTTACCCAATATCTCCTTGGCCGGGATTGTTTTTGACTGTTGCCCTCTGAGTGGGAGCTTTCCTTGCTTAGTTAGAATCTATTTTGCCCTTGGCTGCTTTGAGTTTTCTCCTTCAAGCCTTACCCGCAAACCCGCCGAAGTCGATTATGCGATTTGAATAGTTGGTTCAGACTCGATCTTTCTTTATAAAGTTACACCTTCATTCTTATTTACTGCCCTGAATGTAACCATTTTTCTCTGAAACCTCTTGAATTGCGTTTTAGTTATGGCTTTAATGGCCTCGTTCCTTCTTTGCCAATACCACCTATTATCCATCGGCATTGGTGGTTTAAAAGTTCTTGGTGGCGACCGTGGCTTAACTGGCTATTCTCGCCGTGCCCCCTGAGGTAAGTAACTACGTTGCGCCCCATCAAACTCCAAACGCCTTCGCACACTAGACCTTTCTTGCGCCGTGGTCTTAGGTTGCCAGGTTTTGATCTCTTTTCTTTTCAAAAAATTCTTTTTTCTAGCGATGCCCTTCGAAACTCCTTTGCCGAAATTATTTCTATTTGACTCGGCAGTATCCCTCGCCGAGGTCTCTCCTCCTGTATCATTTAAGACTTTTCTTTTTCTTCTTTTGTGGGATCCTTTATGATTCCAACAGTCTCCTTGAGGAATTCTTCGATACCAACCTCACACATGCACCTTGTACTTGAAAAATACCTTCCAGGCCAGTTCTTCTTCGACGGGCTCACATGGTCTGCTGGCAATGTGATGATTTTATTTGCTCACATTTTCTCAAAAATCTGATCGGCCTTCGACAAGTTACATTCAACCTGAGAGTATTGCTCTGCACTTGGTAGGAAATCACTTGGTCAGTTGATCTTGGCTTTTCCGGTGGCGGTCTAGCTAAGGCTGAGCATTCATAAGGTTTCTCAATATTGATCTCAGCGATAAATACTTCAACCTCTTCTGATGATTCCTCTCCTGTACGTAAGAAGTTCATCGCTGTGGCTTTACCTACCCTGGCCATGACCCTCTTCTGATCTCTTCCTTAATCAATGATTCAAAACGTGTCACCCTATCAACCAATTCATAAAGATCTCGAAAGTTCACCCCTTTGAAATGTTTCCTATATTCAAGGCCAGCCTGGCCTGGGCAAGCTTGGCAAACTCCTTCTCAGCCAAGGCCACTCGGCAGTTCATCCTAGCCCTTATGAACCTTGTAATGTGCGCCGAATCTGACTGGTTCTCCTTCTGGTACAGCTTCTCGAGGTCGGCAACATAAACTTCCTTCTCATAACGATAGAATTGCTCATGGAAGGCATCTTCTAACTCTCTCTCCATGTAGCTATAGTGTTTGGGCGCAAGGCCATGAACCACTTAAACACAACCCCTGTCAGGAATGTCAGGAAAGTAACAAACATCTTCATCTTCAATGGTTCCTCTCAGCCGTGTTCACCGCATCGAGATATAAACTTAGCAATGTGCTACACCGAAGAAACTCTATCATCCTCAGCAGAGAAAATAGTAAAATTTGGTTGCCTAAAATTCCTCGGATACTTGTAATTCAAAACCATGGCCGTGAATGACAAAGTGTATGTCGGCCTTTGGTGCCTTCTCTGATCTCCCATATAATCTTGAAGAAGATTTTCCACTGCGGCCATAGTGACATGGTGGTCGTGGTTAGCGTAATGCGCTGCCTCTTCTTCGGTGTCTCTATATGGAACCCTCGGCATGACTCTTTGACCTCTATTATTTTCATTACCGTTGCCATTACCATTACGGTTGTTTCTGTCGTGAGATGCAATATAGCGTTGCTGCTGAGTCGGCAGAACAGGTTCCTACTCTTAAGGAAGTAGTTGAAACACCGGCCTCAAGTTGCTTTCGTTTTCTGGCGAAGGTGGTATTGGCCCGCCGTGAAGTTGGAGTTGGTCGTGGGCAGCCAACCTTTGGTTCTGAACCTGCAAAACAACGCACATGGTCTGGTGCATACGTTCGATACTTACGGTCAAGTTATCCCCTATTTGTTCCAAGTTTGCCGTCATGGTCGCAGTTAAGGTAGAGATATTGCCTTCAATACCGGCTTGCATGACCTGCATCCTGTGTCCCAAATTCGTCTCAATGCCGCCGAAGGTCGCTTCTATTATGTTCATGTTATTCTGCACCACTTGGATTTCAGTCGTTATCCTTTGAGTGTTCCAATCCTCGGCAGCTTGTGTCGTCGCTCGATCTTCGACCGCTCTGGCTTTGGTAGCCGCTGCAGCCCGCTCTTGCTCAATCGACATATCATTAGTTGGAGTTATGCCATGTTCGGCCATTATCCCTGTAATTTCATCGTAAGTCACTCCGTGCTGCTTAACTTCTTCGAGAAAATCTTCAATCGTTTTGTTAAACGATCTTGTTACAATCATCCACCAATGAATGAGGTCCCACCGGGCATGCCAAATTATGTTACCCTTAAAAATTACGGCAGAGATTGCCGAGATAATTGGTTAGAACACTGATAGTCCTTTAAATAAACTTGCAGGCGTGCCACTGTCTTTCGACCAAAAAGCCGTGGACATAATTTATAACTGGATTAATTGATATACTGCGCCGTGAAATTGATCTCCTAACTAAACAATTGTTCGGCGAGAAAGGAACAAGAAACTCGCCTTGATCCTCAAGGACTTCTAATTACTTGGTGTGACTACAACGGTGTGCTCGAAAGTAAAGATGCGATGAATAGGTGCTTGAGTAATTGGATGTAACGAGAAACTATGAACTTTGATGTAAATGTATGGATAATCTGATTGTCTTAAAAATGAGTAACAATGGTAGTTCTAATAACAAATCTCATGAGGAAAAGACATGAAAAACCAGGATTAAAACAAAAGAAATCAAATACTAAGAACAATGACATCCTAGTAAAGCTAAAACAAAAGGAACAATTTGCGTGAGAGCTTGAAGAACTTGAGAAAGCAAGATGTTTGATCTGAGATTTGAGTTGAGTTGTGTTGAATGTGTTGGAGAAATCATTTTCCTTCTAATGCTTTGCTTTATATAGCAATAAACTTTTAGGGTTAGAGATCTTTTCCTATTTGACTTTGAACTTCTATTTCCTTCTTGATTTTTTCATTTATTTCCACCCAAGTTACTGGATTCTTGTCATATTCAAAACTCCTAATCTTTCAAGGATTCTCGGCGGCACTGGACTTCTCTTAATTGATCTTTTCGAATTGGGCTTTGACTCTTGGGGTTGCTTATATAAAAAAAACTTGGGTGACATCCATTGGGCTTTATTAATAAAGGGATGGGCTTTGCCGTGATCTTGGCCCAAAACCAAAAAAGGGTGTAAATACTTCTATAATCAGAATGTGATGGAGGAAATAAATAAATAGAAATAAACTTCGCGCTATTATTGTGCCACAAACTGGATTCAAGTTTAATATACTAAATAAGTCGTATTTTTGTACATTACATCCTTCTCAGTTTCAAAATCAAAATCAACTCTAACTTAGTTCACGCCTAATCACATTAATTACTCCAGGTCGATTTTTGCACTACCTGCAAAGTCTATGAGGGGGTAAGCACCAACCGCTCAGTAAGGACGTACAAGCTTTTCATGCAGATTGATTAAACTGAAGGTTAGTGAAAACACACAACATGTAACAAATAATATATATAATATAATAATACTACTGATGCATGAATGTTATGCTGCATTTGTTTAATAATCCCTTGAAAAGTAAATTACAACACGTCTTCACTTCAATCCGCAACTAAAGTGCAAGACATTCTAACTTTGAACGCATCGAAGGTCCCAATGCGCTTTGGGAAAATAGATCATTTTATCCATACGCAACAGAAGGGGTTTCACTCCCCACGCACACTATGAAATTTAAATTTACCCCTAATCCTTTCTCACCACCAATGTTGATGCATAAATTTTGTCAAGCCATTAGTATAGCCTATGGCCTCTACTTCAAGGTCTATATCGATCACTACGTCACTCTCATTCTACCCTACACACTAAGGCAAACAACATTAAGTGTAAGGAGGCACCAGTGTAGTACCGGCCAAGGACCCTCCGACACTCAAGTCAATAATCACCTTCATAGTAGTTTAGAGAGTTAAGGTTGCATATCATACCTGAGGGCTAGTGTGCCCTATTTATAATGATTATGGCCGATGGTCTTCTAGTACTCCTTGTCAAATTGGGGTTCCTAATAACTTGTCGCCTAAGTCTAACTTAGGCTAGGCCATGATTCCTTGTCCAAGTAGAACACGCCTCCTTCTAAGCCAATTCTAAACCCTAAAACCTAAACCCTAGGCCAACTCTCGCGCAAGCTAGGCCTTCTAGCTAAAAAGCCCATCCATTCCACCCTAGTCGCCTACGAATCTCACCACCTAGGACTCTATGGGTCCCTAAGTGTCATCCTGGGTTGACACCGGTACTAGGCCATCTCCATAGCGCCCCATTCCCCAAAGCTTCCCTGAGACTCCTCTACAATGAAGCCCTAAGCTTATATCATTTAACTTAGGCCTTCTATTGGTGCCAAGGCTAGGTTATCCTTAGCCTTGCACGCTTTTTGCACCAAGACCCTCTTACGCCTTGCGCTTTTATGATATCAAGCGCTCATATCCACGGGTGCTAACCCATGGTCCATCACAAGCTACTAACCTGTGTATAAGCCAATGCTAGCCTAGCCTGGCCTCGCTTCTCTTGGTCACCAAGCCTTATCGGGCTTGGCCCATTGGTCGCCAAGCTCACAATTAAGCCGTGGTCCCTTAATTTGGTCTCAAGCCTATGTTTGGGTCTCGTCCCATCCACTAGACCTTTCGCGTTTCTAATTTGTTGGGCCTTTTTCTTAGCCCATGTCTAGGAAAACAACGATCTCAAGACTCGTCGTTTCTATTTCTATGACGTATAATTCTACTCGATCAATACGTGTTTCCATCTCTCTATGAATCATGCTATAGGTTCAAATAAATGCACCTTCAAATAATGCATTACTAATTAATATAACTATTATATAAATAACAAACTAATTCCATATACTTCATACAAATTCACATAATTCACATAATTCATATAATTCATGTATCACGCATATAATATTTTTTTCAACAAAGATTCAATCAGATCAATTCATAGTCAAAGGTTCCCCAGATCTCTCTACCTCAAATATGAGCTTACTCAGCCGCTAGAAATAGTCCCATGTCTTCGGGTCGTTCTCCACATCTAATCTCGTACAAAAAAATAACAAAAAATAACAATTAAATATTGAACAAAAGTCGCTCACTCTCTTATTCTAGTGTGTGTAGGGAAAACGCTAAATTAGGGACCTCGAATCACAAAATAGAGGCCACCATCGGACTCGAAATCGAAAACATTGTGGGGAGGGACCTTTTTTCGGTGACCAGAGCTGCCGAAAGCTGCCGCACGCACAGGCTGCCACGCGCCTGTGGTGCGAGTGGGGGTTGTCAGCGACACTGTACATCATTTTCTTCCTTTAGCCCATGTTCTTCCAGATTTTCTTTATTTTATCTCAACTTTGAACTAACGGTTGACCTATTAAAGCATCACTAAATTGAGCAAACCTATACTCTTTTTAAAGCTCTGCATCTTCTCATTACAACCATATAACGATCACTAAAAATCAACGGGTAAAACTCCAGATAATTAGCCCCAAAGTATGGTACCTGAAACTGTTCAATTTTTCATAAATTTTTAGAATTTCCACTTTCAAACCAACCTCAATTTCTTTCGAATTCAACACCCCAAATCAATTTCTTAAGCTTCCAAAAACATGTTTAAAGCCTCCAAATCAAACACCCAACCTTCAACCAAGCTAGAAATCAAAACCCCAAATATCAAAAATTTACTCAGTACACCCAACCCGAGTTCTCCATTTATTCTCTACTTCCTATATGTTTGTGATCATATCAAACTCTATAATCAATAACTTAACCTCACACAAATCAAAAATCAAAATAACTTCGAATTCTAAGAAAAACATAGCATAAAGAGGTGGAGCTTACCTCTTTCCCTTCTTTCTTTCTCTATTACTCTTCTTTCTACTTCTCCCCCTCTCTAGTTTTTCCTTTCTTTCTCTTCTTCTTCTCTCTCGGTTTCTCTCCTTTTCTTTCGCTTTCTTTCTTCTTCATCTTCTCTTCTTTCTCTATTTCTCGGGTTTGCTAGCCAAATCCAGCTTATAACACTAAACACACACACACCTTTTCCACCGCCCAGCAGCACACACACCTCTTCAAACTTACCTCCTACTGGAGAAAAGTTAAGTTAAAATAATTTTTTTTAAATATAAATTTATATATATAGGATAACATAATTAAAATGTAAATATAAATATAATATAAGTATATAAATACAAAATATATAAATAAAACTATAACTATATACATGAACATTTTTATTAAACACCAAAATAATATGGTCTTAAAAATTAGGTTATTACACGCTCAATGTACATGGAATAAAAACATGGCGTTAAAAACTCATCTTAAAATCCAAAATATTAGTTAAGAAAATCCAAAGGAATTACATAAATTAAAGCAAGTGTTTATTTACAAAGGGAAATTTCATTTAGCCCTTTTAGGACAAAAAAGCCCTTCTCTCTCCCACCCACATCGACATCCTCTTCTTCTTCTCCACAGATCACAGATCTAAACCCATCCACCCACCCACCTCTCTCCCCCACCATATTTGAGCTATCGCTGGCAAGATAAGATTATCAAGAGAAGGAATACCACCTCCCTCCCTCGCTCCCTTCTCCCAATTCTCTGCAATTCTCCCCATAAAGAAGGAACGCCAAAATCCAAGTAGAATCCAACAAAACCAGCGAAACCAAGTCTTACAAAAGTCGTTGGAGCGGTGTTCGTGCATCAACCTCTCAACCCACGACGACCACGACTTGAACTTGTCGCTGGAGGAAGCCCACGACCGCTCTCATGCTCTTCTCTCGCTCCGTCAACCTCAACAACCACCGCGTCCCTTCCTACGCCTCCACCTCCTCCTCCTCCCCCTAAACCGTCGTCGATGTCACCAAGCTTCTCGTCTGATTTTTTATTACATCTCATTTCAATTGGGTTTCTTTTGTTTACTAACTTCTTTTTTTTTTTTTTTTTCTTTAGAAATTTTGTGGGTTTTGGATGTAATCGGGGAAAAAGATTATCAAGAACATTGTAATGATTATTGAGCAACAAAAAGGAAAAACCTTAGATTGAGACTTGGAAACTTTAATAAATTCAAATTATTCTGTCAATTTTTTCATTTTTAGATCTGAGTTTAACAAACTCCGATCTGGATATGTTGTTCCATAAAATTCCGACATGAGTTTGTTGTTCCAGATATGAAATTTTGATTTGGGTTTATGTGATCACTCACGAACTAGTCAACCAAACACAACTCAGACGGTCCAGTAACAAAAATGTGAAACTCCACATTGACTTCTAAAAAAACCAAAAATCACTTCAGTAAACAACACAAATCAAACACACCAAGCATCAAGTGACATCCTATACACTCAGAGGACCCATCACAATAGGCATCCAAGTGTTATCCACAACTACAGTGGTGTGTGATTATCTAAATAGTTATATAAGGCATATATCAATATTAAGCAAATAGCTCCAGTACAGATTTGTGTTTAAAAGATGAGTGAGTCAGTAATCATAACAACACAAACAGGGAAGACAGATGCACACAATATGTTCACCCAGAAAAACCACAAAGGGTAAAAACTAGGGGTTTATCCAGCTGACCAGGCAATCCACTAAATCAGAAGTTCAATACAAAAGAGGGCACTCAGCACACAAGCTCAATCACTAAGTCCTAGACTAAGTGGCAGCTATCTTACCCCTTTTGTGCAACTTCCATACGCAAGGCAGATGGTCATTCATGAAGAAGGCAGCTCCTCTCCAAGCTCATCAACTCATGGCACCAATCCGCACCAAGCTCAGTGGTTTCATCAATGCATGAACATGATATGCAAATGTAGGATTCAAATAACGAAGACCAACTTTCTCAAGCTATAGGCGTGGAAAAAGTTGATGTTGAATTCTTCAACTAAGATCTAAAATGAATGTGTTTGAATAGAGTATAAAAAGATTTAAGCACTCAAACCCATTTTAGCATTTTAGATGAAAACAAAGAACAAGTTCAGAAAATCCCGTTTTGATTTATCAAGAATTAAAAATCATTTTCTGAAAATTATGAAGATGAACACTTCACATGGAAAATACCCAGGCGTGAAAAAAAACCAAGAATACACGCTGAGAAATTGCTCATCGACACACCCACTGATCTGACCAGCCAGCCCCCTTATGCCCGTACACACTCACGCAAGAAGCATGTTCGCCCATGCCACGTGGAAGCCAATCAATGGATGTCCACAAGAGACGGATTAAGGGCATATTCCCTTTGTCCTAGAGAGGTATCATAGTATTTACTAAGGATAGGAATAAGCAGCTGTCAAAAAGAATTTTGCTTTTAAAAATCAGAATGAAGAAGATGATGAATAGTGCTGATGTGTGAAGGTGTGTGCGTGAATGGAAAAGATGAATCAGATCTGATTTGAAAACATTAGGGGAACCAAGTCATGTGCTGTGCACATGCATGTCTAATACTAAACAGAATATGGGCTTTCAAAGAATTGGGCTTAAAAAGCAAAACCCGAAATGGACCCACTGTAGTAACTGTAACTTAAATAACAGTCACTGTACGTGAAAAACAGTGTTCTTTATGATCATTGAACAACTAGTCAAATAGACAAAAATCTGTTAATTTCATGAAATGAATGAAGTGCAGTATACCTTGTGTCTTTGATCATTCTTGTCATCTTCAAGGCATCAGAACTTGTCCTAAATCTAGCCTAGAGCTTGTGAGTGATTAAATGCAAATTAATACAATTGTTTTGACAAGGAACATAGTCAATATAACAAATCCTAGAAACTAACAATCTCCCCCTTTGGCTTTCCTTGACAAAACAATAACCCATTCACCTCACAAGACTCTCAACACACAGCCCAACACTTGTTATAATGTACCTGCAAGAAGAAATACTTGCACAACACAAAGTATGAAAGTATGCAGTTTAAACGCAGCAAGCAATGGAGATTAAAACAACCAATAATACATTCTCCCCCTTTTTGTTAAGGAAAGACAAAAGGATATACACAAAAGAAAATTCAGTTCAGAAGCACAGAAAAATGGAGAGATATGCAAGAAAAATACATGTTCAAAGAGAAAACTTCCATAAGATTCTAACTCCCCCTAAAACTGAGAACCGGCAGCAGCAGCGGCATCTCTGTAATGAGCTTGCATGGCAAGTTCAAAGTCATCTTCAGGCTGAAAGGCTACTGAGCTTGCTAGCACGGAAGAGTCGGTGGGGTCCATCTGTGGAGCGTCATCGGAATGATCACGAATATCAGCATGTGGATCACCATCCTCAGTGTGGAGTCCATCAGAATACGGAACGATGGCAAAGGCAGCAAAGTTAGCTGTGTGAGCTGCTAGTTGGGCCATGAGATTCGCAATGATGGCCGATTGACCTTTGACCTTGGCAAGGAGGGCAGCATTTGCTTGTTCAAGAGATGGAGCCTGATCCCCTCGCTTTTTGCGAGCAAAGGTTTCACTAACCTTCATGACTGATTTTGTGTAATCAGCCATGGGCTCAGCAAAAGTATCCAAGTCAGCCACAGAGGAGACACCACTGCGGGCACAGAGGAGGTGAATAAGGAGAGGGAAAATGAGGGCACCCTTGTGGTCACGACCACTGCCTATTGTCTTGGTCTGAATGTGTTCATAAATAAGAAAAGCTATGGGAACAGGGTCCTTATTCAGAAAAGACATCATCACTTGAATTTGCTCAGCATAAGGGTGTGAGTTGTGGGAGGTAGGAATGATATTGTGACGCACAAAATCCCACAAAAACCTGTGAAAAGGTTTGAATTCAGACTTCTCAAGCAACACACCATCCTTTAAAGGGGTAGCAGGGTTAACATAGGCCACGGCCTGGAAATGGGCAGCAGTGTAGGAACGAGACCGATCCAAGTATTGCTGGTAATCAGTGTGGGTTGATGGTTTTAACCCAAGAACTTGACAAATTGCACTAGGCCGAAAATGCACATCCCGATTGCGCACATAGACATTAAAATTTGTTCGGGCAATGCGACCTGGAAAATTAGCATAAAACTCCTGAACAATGGTGAGGTTGTAAGAGGGGACTGTGTGAGGGAGGTCATTCAATGTGGAGACTTGATAGTCACTGAGGAAGGAGAAGACTTGACGAAAGAGATGAAGATTGAATTCCTCTAACCTGTAGTGGCGCTCAGTGACCACAGATCGGGATTGTACAATGCGAAAAAATCTTTTGGCCCATCGAGTTGAAAACCGGTTCTGTTCATTGATGAAGTCTTCCTCTTCACAGTCCTCCGGCGTAGATTGTTGTTGTCGGCTGCGAGAGGGGATGATGGTGGAGCCCGACATGGGGAGAGGCCCGATATGACGAATGGAGGTGCGAGAAGAGAAATTGAGCCCAAGCTGCGACACAGACTGAGTCGCGAGAGGAAATGAGGCCGAATGAGTCGCGGGCGAGAGGAGGTGGTGCCGACGGCGGCGCGAGCGAGAAGTGGAAGGCGGAAGGTCGAGGAGGTGAGAGAGAGAGATGCGGCAGGAGAGGAGAAGATAAGAAGAAGATTCTGAAATGTTAGGGATTTGAAAGAAGAAAGAGGGGCGCGTGGCTTATAAGGGCTGATAGAGATGATAAAAGACTGAAAAGCCCTTAATGAACAGTGATCCAAAATGCAGAATGGCTCTTGTGAAATTGACTGTATTTGACGATTGTTAGACTAGTCAAACTGAACAAACTGCGTACTGGAACGAAAAATGAAAAAGATAGAGGAATCCTTAGAGAATTGGAAGCAATGACACACAAAAGGAAATCTATGAGTTAGATGTGCTTCAGGGAATTTATTTTTTACAAAACAAATTTGACAAACCAACAAACACACTTGAAAAGAATTAACCACCAATGTCAACACTCTCATAGATATGGAAAATGAAGATTGCAAATTTTGTGCAAGAAAATAAGCATATTTGGGATATAGGGAGGTCAATGCTAGCATTCAAGACTTGTTCATGATGGAAAAAACAATGTCAAAGACAACCAAAGAGGTTAAATAAGTTTCATCCACAACAAGAGATTAGAATTTAACCACTCAAGAGAATTTCTAATTTGGGAACA
>QANW01002410.1:0-130460 GCA_003254865.1 Dryas drummondii | reverse complement strand
TTTGCACATTCAATTGCTATGTGACCTATTCCACCACAAGTGTAACATTTCACATCTCTCTTGGTTGTTCTTCCTTCTTTAAAGTTAGGCTTCCTCTCTTGTTTTCTCTCAAATGAATTCTCTCCTTGAGGTTTGAAATTGAACTTCTTAAAGTTGTTACCACTAGTTCTAGCTTCTCTCCCTTTATTTCTAAGAATTCGTCTAAATCTTTTGACAAAAAGGGCAACCTCATCATCGGACATGGATGATTTTTCACTCAAGTTTCCACTCATCTCTTTGACACTTTGCAAAGCAATATCTTTTGACTTCTTGCTATCCCTTTCATCCATTTCAAGTTCCATCTCAAAGGTTTTAAGCTTTCCTACCAATTTACCAATTTTGAGTTCATCCAAATTTTGGACTTCTTGTATTGCATGCTTCTTAGATTGAAATCTCTTAGGTAGAGATCTAAGAACCTTTTGGACAATGGTAGACTCCTCATAAGGTTTACCTAGGGACATGGCTTCATTTGTAAGGGCTTCTAACCTTTCATAGAACTCGGAAAATGACTCGGACTCTTTCATCCTAATTTCTTCAAATTTGGCATGTACCATTTGAAGCTTAAGTGACCTAACTTGTTTGTCCCCCTCATGAACAACCCTAAGTTTGTTCCAAGCTTGCCTAGCCGTGACACAATGTTGTATGTGCGCAAATTGTGAGGAAGATAGCGCAGTGACAATAGCATTTCTAGCCTTCTTGTTAGAGCTAGAGGCCGTGACTTCAGCAAAAGACCATTCGGACCTAGGTTTAGGAGTTTCAATCCCATCAACAGTTCGTGTGGGAGGAATCCACTCAACAGTGAGATACTCATATGCCAACTCGTCATAGGCATCAAGAAAAATTTCAAATTTTTCTCTCCAAGCAGCGTAGTTGCTGCCATCAAAGAATGGAGGAGAGTTGCAAGATCCTGCAACGCGATCTCTTTCCATCTAGACACACCTAGAAAACAAACAACACCCTAGGATCTCTCTATTTGCTTTTAGAGTAGCGCTCTGATACCAATTGAAAATTTAATTTAGGTGATCTATTCACTTANTATCTTACCCCTTTTGTGCAACTTCCATACGCAAGGCAGATGGTCATTCATGAAGAAGGCAGCTCCTCTCCAAGCTCATCAACTCATGGCACCAATCCGCACCAAGCTCAGTGGTTTCATCAATGCATGAACATGATATGCAAATGTAGGATTCAAATAACAAAGATCAACTTTCTCAAGTTATAGGCGTGGAAAAAGTTGATGTTGAATCTTTCAACTAAGATCTAAAATGAATGTGTTTGAATAGAGTATAAAAAGATTTAAGCACTCAAACCCATTTTAGCATTTTAGATGAAAACAAAGAACAAGTTCAGAAAATCCCGTTTTGATTTATCAAGAATTAAAAATCATTTTCTGAAAATTATGAAGATGAACACTTCACATGGAAAATACCCAGGCGTGAAAAAAAACCAAGAATACACGCTGAGAAATTGCTCATCGACACACCCACTGATCTGACCAGCCAGCCCCCTTATGCCCGTACACACTCACGCAAGAAGCATGTTCGCCCATGCCACGTGGAAGCCAATCAATGGATGTCCACAAGAGACGGATTAAGGGCATATTCCCTTTGTCCTAGAGAGGTATCATAGTATTTACTAAGGATAGGAATAAGCAGCTGTCAAAAAGAATTTTGCTTTTAAAAATCAGAATGAAGAAGATGATGAATAGTGCTGATGTGTGAAGGTGTGTGCGTGAATGGAAAAGATGAATCAGATCTGATTTGAAAACATTAGGGGAACCAAGTCATGTGCTGTGCACATGCATGTCTAATACTAAACAGAATATGGGCTTTCAAAGAATTGGGCTTAAAAAGCAAAACCCGAAATGGACCCACTGTAGCAACTGTGACTTAAATAACAGTCACTGTACGTGAAAAACAGTGTTCTTTATGATCAGTGAACAACTAGTCAAATAGACAAAAATCTGTTAATTTCATGAAATGAATGAAGTGCAGTATACTTTGTGTCTTTGATCATTCTTGTCATCTTCAAGGCATCAGAACTTGTCCTAAATCTAGCCTAGAGCTTGTGAGTGATTAAATGCAAATTAATACAATTGTTTTGACAAGGAACATAGCCAATATAACAAATCCTAGAAACTAACAGAATCGATACATGAGCAGGCAGGAATGCTAGCCACTTCTCGTACAGAGCGAATCAATATACGAGTAGGCAGGTAGGTAGGCTCGCCACTTATCGTGCAGAGCGAATCAATACATGAGTAGGAAAGTATCCTCGCACAAACTTAAACACAATGTTCTCAAAATAATACTCATAACTATCATTGTTTAACAATATAATGCCTCTTGTATTTCAAATTCATCGCCACGTATGCAACATCATCAATACTTGCTTGTGGGAGAATTTATACTTAAATCATAGATTTGACCCAAATCAAAACCTATTTTAATAACTGAGAAGCTACACCCATAAGTAAAATTAAAACTTCCAAAGTATAAATATTAAAATCCAATTTAAACCTTTACTCTGCACCAAAACATAACCATTCAAAATATCTCAAAACAATAACTTCTTGATAAGGAAATCAGCCATAAGATTATCACCCGCTTTAATATCAACTCACAACGTACTCAAGACTTGAAATCAAATCCAATCTCAATAAATTCTTGTAATAAGTCATATTTGAAAATGTTTAACTCTCGCAACTCTAAAAAAAATAAGATAATGCATCAATACCATATAAGAAATCATTTAATAAAACTCAAGATAGGAGTACGCATTAAACAAATGTAAATGTACACTTTGAGAATCATAAATCATTTATAATATGGCAATTTCCAAACATCATTCAACTTTAATCACACTTAAATAAAACAAGAAATAATTAATTCATAAAATACGCAAAGTATTTCGAAAAGACAAAGTCCACTCACGACTCAACAATCCTCAATAAAGCTCAAGACAACAAATAGGAATTAAATCATGAATTTCATAAAAACGTTTGTAAAACAAAGTCCACTCACACTGCGAAATCAATGTTGATCCTTCGTCGGATTGTCTTGAGACTCGTTGATATTGACTATAATATACGCAAATAAATATGGAATTAGGTTCGGCTCAACGAAAATATAAGGTGCATGTGTGAATCTAAAACGTTCCACTTAAATAATAAATAAAGAATTAGGTTTAGCTCAACGAAAATATAAGGTGCGTGTGTGAATCTAAACGTTCTACTTAAATCTATTATTTTCTCATGGTTATATTAAAATTCCGCTTAAAGCCTCATTACTCAAAAGCCTTCTAGACCCTTCCTGACTCTAAATCGAGAAACACCCAAACTTTTTAATCCGCTCCTGTCACTCAAATAAATCTTATACACGTTATACCTCAGCCGAGGTTCTTCTAGAAGTCGTTTTGGTAACGCAAAGTGTCTGATTTGAGGTTTTTCAATTCTAAGAAACTTCCACCTATCCAACGATAATAACCAACTCAATACAGTTCCAAAATTCACAATAACTAAAGGGATTGATGGCTGGATGGTCGAAACCACCGTCATCCCAGCCTAAAGTGGTGGTTCATAACCCAAAAATCAAAAATTCTCCAAAATCAACTATTAGAGGTCCATAGGAGTATAACTTGTCCAATAATTAATCAAGAACTACCATCTAATCAAAAAACTCATGGAAACCCGAAATGGTTATAAACCCCAAAATTTCAATTCATGAAATTACTCAAAATTGATCAACTAAATCAATGGGGAATGAAAGCTCAAACCTAGAAGAGTAAAACCATTTAAGAATCACGCCCAAAGGTGGCCGAAAACAGTCGGAATCGACGAATTCTCCGATGGCCTGGCGCTGCAAGGAAAGTGGCCAGACTGCTGCCTTCAGTGGTGAGGCCGCGCGCGCAGGGGAGAGGAAGAGAGAAAAGAGAGAGAGAGAGAGAGAGAGAGAGAGAGAGAGAGAGAGAGAGAGAGAGAGAGAGAGAGAGAGAGAAGGAAATCAGAAAAATCCCCTAAGATTTCTAACTTTTTGGGTATTTAAAACCTAATTTTATAAATTTATAAAATTGCTCCTCACTTCAAACGCTCGTATCTCTCAAACCAAAACTCCGATTGACACACGGTTTACGTCTATGGACTTGTGGACTTGAGACCTTTCCAACGTGCTCAAGGTCAAAAACAAAAACCCATTAAACACAAAGTCAACATTGGGTCAAACCCATTTTAAAACAAAATTTAAAAATTAACTCAAAACCTTTTTAACTTTCAAATCAATTCTCAAAATATTTAGAATACTTTTCAAAAATAAAATTTAGAAAAATACGGGGTCTCACAACTCAACTTATCACTACGCCTCTAAATGGCCATTACGAATAAAAAATTTAAATTTCTCGTGAAATTTGGGTCAGGTCGTTACATTGAGACATCCGACAAGAAAATCCAAGCTGCGCACCCCTCAATCGAGATCTCCTCCAAGAGGCAAATCTACATAAGCAAGAAGAAAGGAAACAAAACAAAGAAAGTAAGGGGTGAGCATCACATACGATCATAGCTTCCCTCAGGAGACCCTGCTAGGTTTGAAAACCTTTTAATAACATTTCCCTGTGAAATATTGATTTCTAAAATCCCAAAACATTTTCACAAAATCATTTTAACACATTAGTTGCAGCAGTATATGGCAAACATGCATAAAAACCCATGAATAACAATAACTCAGATGGTCGATACACATTAGATACAACTATGATGTTAGTTGCAAAAGACAGCTACCATAACGAGAGTGCCCTGGTAAACAGAGATAGGAACTCACAATTGAGAAACTGTATCGCCTGCCACCGGATCTGTTATGAGCCTTGTCTTCGCATAAGTATACGTCACATGTAATAACTTGGCTAAGTACTCCATAATGTAAGTGATCAATTCTTCTAGAGTGTTTAGGGATTTGAACCCAAGGTCATCGACAAGGCTACCCTTACTCTCAGACCAAACACAATAAATATAATAGAATGTTATAACAGTTTAAAAACTACACATACACACACAAAGTCCATAGTCAGGAATGTAGAATAAATCCCCCTACTTGGAATCCAATGTTCTTCAAATATTCTCTTCCGCAAGTGACAGGACCGCCCCCAGATTCCACCCCGAAACCCGGAGAGGTCCTGCGGGAATCCAAATTCAAGGAAAATCCTACCGAAAATTCGGCAGAACCTCCCCTGAAAATGGACTAACCCAGAAACTTCAATACCTGTTAAAAACACTTCTAAACCGCAACCACCTCTACCACAACCAAAAAGGGTCTCAGACCCAACAAATTTCACAGAGAATCCAACTTAAAATTTAAAGTGGTTATCAGAGCCTCTAATCTATTACAAATAATTTTTACAAAAATTAAAAGGCGCCTACTGGTCCGAGAAGGAATAGAGATGTAACCGCCTCGACGTGATTGGCTCGACCTCCACCAAAGCTACTACCTGGGGGACAATTTTAGACAAAACAAGAAAACGGTGAGATAGGCTCAGTGAGTGGACAAATTTATGGAAATAAAAACAAAAGTAAATTCCTTTTTCAGAAAATCCTTCAAAACCACATGTAGTTCAAAGACCTCACGTCACTCTTTGAAATCCCCCAATTTTAAAATCATTTCCAAACTTTAAGAGAGTTATAAAACTAATGAGAGTCAAAGCAAAGATAAATCAAAACTCATTTCTCAAAAGCCACTCATCTAAATAAACAAAGTCATAGTAATAATAAAATCGAAATCATTATAAAATTCGAAACGTAGTTCTCTCTTAAAATCCACATTTAAACTCTTGAAAATACAAATTTCATTTTCCACCATGCTATATACCCTGAATAATCCTGGCCATACACCTGTGCGGAATTCCTGCATCGCACAGGCAGGCAATATCCTGGCCATACACACGCGTGGAGTGAATCTAACACGTGCAGGCAATATCCTGGCCATACACACGCGTGGAGTGAAATCCAACACGTGCAGGCAATATCCTGGCCATACACACGCGTGGAGTGAAATCCAACACGTGCAGGCAATATCCTTGCCATACACACGTGTGGAGTGAAATCCAACACGTGCAGGCAAATCCTGGTCGTACGTGCACGCAGAGCAGCCCCCAAAGGGCGAGGCATCCCGACACACGGCCCAAAGCCTATATGTGTGCCGTGATGGGTCCCAAAGACCTATTTATCTGATAACCTGGAGGGTACTGCAAAGGGTGGTTTTGAAAACCATTTTCCATAACCAAATCATAAATCCTTTTTTTTCTCATCGTAAGCAAATAATATCGAAACCTTCTCACAAAACTTAAATCAAAATGTCAAAGTGTATTATTTCAAATATATTCAATATTCATGAAACAAATCCAATCATTTCGACAATACCCAAATTGTTAAATAAACCACGTGAATGAAAATCATAAGCTAAACTCCTTTCCAAGAAATATTCATCAATTTAAACAATCCGTCAAGTGAAACCATATTTTTAGACTTATATACAAAGGGAATTGAAAACCGAAATCCGACATTTATTCACCAAATCCCAAGATGCTTAACAAAATTGAAATAATGAAATTTCATGAAATTCTTTTGAAAGGTCAAAGTTCACTCACATAATTTATTTCTAAATCAAACTTAATTAACCAAAATAAAAACACAATTTTCATAAATCATTTAAGGAAAGAAGGTCCACTCACAGTGAGAATCCTAGCTCCGTTCCTCCGCCGAATCGTTTCGGGCTGCAGTCGTCTCGCCAAAAATACGGATGAAATGGGCTGAGATTTGGCCGGAAATCCAGCGAGCAGTGGCGGCGGGCTGGGCTTCCTCTGGCCTCGTTCTCGCGCGTGTGGGAGCTGGGCTGGCTGGAGGAGGGTCGGGCCGAGCTGATCGGCCGACGGGGGAGGTCGCCGGTAGTCGGGGTCGATGGAACAGCCGCCAAAAGTGGCTGGTTTGGCTGGGTTGGCCGCGCGCAGAGGAGAGAAAAGAGAGAGAGAACTCGGGGAGAGAGGAGGCCGAGGAGGTGGTCGGCGCCTGGGGGGAAGCTCGCCGGAGCCAAAGGCCAGGTCGGCGCATGGTGGTCGACGGCGAGGTGAGTGGGGGTGGCTAAGGCTGGTGCGCGCAGAGGAGAGGGTGCGAGGGTGGAGTGAAGACAGGGAGAGAGAGGGTGCGGGGAGAGAGAGATATAAAGAAGAGAGAGAAAGTTCTAGAGAGAGAGAAAGTTCTAGAAAATCTGACTTTTAAACCCCAATTCGTCATTTTACGAAATTGCCCCTCGCTTCAAACGCTCATATCTTTCAAACTGTAACTCGGATCGAAGCGTGCTACGTGTCTATGAACTCGGGGGATCGAAACCTATCTAACGGACCCAAAGTCAAAGTCGAAAACCCATTTATTTTAAAAGTCAACTTTGGGTCAAGCTTAAATTAAAACAAAAATAAATATTTAAATCAAAACCCTTTTTATTTTCCAAATAAATCTCATAATCTTTAAAAATGCAATTCCACACCTTAAAAAAAATCTCTTAAAAACATAGTTAAATAAAAATTTAAATTTCTAGTGAAAATTTGGGTCGGGTCGTTACAGCAAGCCCTCCACATTCGTGCACAGTCCTATCTTGACAAATCCTTGTAACTAGACAATACGACAACCTTAACTTCTTAACAACTCGACAATTGGGTAATTCGATAGAAACAAAATCGACAAAATAGAACAAATTCTAAGTTAAGGACGATTAACAATAAAGAAAGACGGTATGACCTTTCTGTAACGCCCCGAACTTCGGGCTCATAAAAACATTGAAATATCAACCTTTTAAATCTGTTTTATCTTTCTTTTGAGCCAAAATTTGGACCATTTCTCGATTTATGTGTGTCATGCTTGCGTAGGGGTCATCCGATAAAATTAGAACGATACAGAGGTTTTACATAAATGTTTTATTTGAAATAAATAAATTTATTTTTATTTATGTGCATGGCTCAAAGTAAAGAGAAAACAGATTTAAAAGGTTAATATTTCAATGTTTTTATAGGCCCGAGGTTCGGGGCGTTACACTTTCCTTTAGTCACACGTCACTAGTCACCAGTCCTAAGTGGACTAAACTTTACTCTTTAGAAGTTACTTAAGGGTTTACAACTTTCAAGTTTTATCTTAAAGTCAAACCACTTAACTATTTGCTTTACTTCAAAGCAATTCCTCAAAATAATTTTAGATTAATCCAACTTAATCTCTGCAATAAAAACTTACTAATACTAGCATGCTAATATCCTTTAATTAAATAATTAAATCTCTAAAAATAAAGTTAGGCATGCTTAATTAATAAATAAATCCTACTTAATTAACCTAAACTTGCATCCTAAAATTAAAGCCTAAAATAAATAAATAAAGCATAAATATTAAAATACTTACCCGATTGTAGACCTCCAAAGCTAGATTCCTCCTTGCACTCCAAAACTTTTAGACTATGGAAATTTTCTTCTCTTTTGATATGTCTCTTTTTAGAGAGACTCCCAAAAAATCAAGGAACTTCACTAGGTGGTGCAAGTGAAAATGAGGGACAAGCGTCTCTATTTATAGGCACAAGAGGGTTGTAAGAAGTTTTGTGTCTCCAATGTGAGACAAAATACACTAAAAATGCACAAACTATGCTTAAAATTCAAACTGGGTCAAGAGAAAACCCACGGGTTGCAAGTTATGTGAGACGAAATGGGAGGGTTGACCCAGATGCGAAACACGTGGGTCAAATTGACCTGGCTTGGCTTGGACCGGTTCCTCATAGATCCAACGGTATTAGATAAAGGAATTAAACCTCTAATTAATACAAGAAGTTACCCAAAAGATAAAGGAAACTTCATTTTCTTTAATAAACCTTAAGTTTCTAAATACAAAAAAAATTTGAAAAACACATGTCAACACACGATAAGATTGAAAAATCCAGGGTGTTACAAGTACCTCCATCAAATCGTGAGCAATTTCGTCTCGATACTACCATCTGAAGCATCAGCGTCACAACGCAAATAGCCATATGCAATTTCTGGATGCAATCGACAACTAGATTTGCGATCTTCAAGACTTGGCTCAAATTCGACTATAATTTAAATTGTAAATTGGAATGTTCATACATGCATTGATGGACTCTTGGGCTATACATTTTGGACACGTTTGTTGGGCAGAATAAGGAGTGGGAATAGGATAATTAATCATTCCCCCATATTTGGGCCATACTTATGACTTTGGATTAAAAAAGATCTAATACAACATAGTCCAGCCCAAGTTAAATTCTCCTTCATCCCAGCCTTGCGACCTTGAACAAACTCCGATCTCCGGCCAACTCCAATCTCCGGCAAGCTCTTGCATCTCCGACCGTCACCACCGTCTTCGTGCTTCTCTATTTAGGCATAATTTGAATAAAGCAATTTGATTAGTGAATTCGCAGTGAAATCGACGATGTCTTCAACACTAGTAGCTCCATCAAATTGTGAGCAATTTCGCCTCGTTACTACCATCTGAAGCATTAGCGTCACAACATAAGTAGTCATACGCAATTTCTGGATGCAATCGACAACTGGATTTGCAATCTTGAAGACACTGGAGCTAGCCATCGGCATTGATGAGAGTCCAAAAGAAACTTTATCGAATTTTCTCTATTTTTAATTTTTGTGATGGTTTGCGTAATTGTTTAGTTGCTGAGAAAATCGAAGAAATTCTTTTTTTTTTTATTCTCTAATTTAAATGATTTATTTAATTTAAACTATTATTCTATCCACTATGTAGTTTTATGTTGCAATGAGGTGTAGGATTAATGTTTCCATTCCAATCTATTACAATACAATCTAATCCAATCCTTAGAGTTATATCAATACGATCCTAATACAATCTAAACTTGCATGAACTTAGGTTTAACAAAACTAAAATTAATCTAGTGACGTTGGATTTTATTGTTTTAATTAACCTTTTAGGGGATACATGACAATAATCTACTACAAATTCGGAACTAGACTAAATGTAAAGAAAGTGAAATAAAATTTTCAGCTAATTTTCTTGCCAAAATAATTTATCATAACAAGAATTTGGAGGCTTACATTATTCTTACAAATCAAGCCTAAATATATATTGTGATGGAAAAAAAAGTACAAATCAAATTTAAGAGTTGGAACAAGAAGGCATGTTAGCAGGTGGTGGGAGCATAGTTGTTTCATTGGTCTTTCCATTCGTCACTATGAACACCGTGTTCATTCCCCAACTGGAATGTCTTTCCAAATGACAGTGCATGAACCATACTCCTGAAAATGATCATTAACCAATTCATTTAGTTAACTAGCATTGTCGCCCTTAAAAAATGCACCTAATTAATTGCATAGCACAAATGAGATGTACATCAATTGCATCAATTAGGTACCAATATATGTAAGTATTCTCTTAATTGACACATGTTCTGATCAATAACATAAAATGCTTATGTTACCAGAGTAATCAACAATCAAATATAATCAGCATTTAGATTAAGTCTAATTACATATATAAGATGCATAGTTATATTATTGGACTGTCTAGTAATAAAATATTACTTTTTTATATATTATATATAGAATGTACGTACCAGGATTATCAGCAACGAATCTAATAACAACCCATCCATTCTTTGGAAGTCCAAGTGTGTTTATTTCTGGTGGATCAACCAAATTGTAGGTGTTGGGCGAAGTTGTATTGTCAAAATTCCCAGAACCTGTTCCCACCAAATAGAAGCTGAACCCATGGAGATGCATAGGATGGTTCTCAGGGGCAAGGATGTTGGTCCCTTGGAAGATGATTTCAACCTCTTCACCATATTCGATAAACCTAACCTTTGTGGCTAGGGTTGGATATAATGTGTTGTTTCCCACGTCTCCTGTGTAGTTGAAAACATAAGGCGGCCTGTCTGGGAAACTTTCGTTGTAAACTCCTTCCAACCTCCTAAAAAAAGATAGTCCACAAAATGGTCAGTTGAAATGATTTCAATAACATTACTCGAAAATTAATCATACATACGTATAATATGCTTGCAGAATATCAATAGCTGGGGTCACGAAGCTAATATTGTTCAAGGCCGCAGAAAGCCTATTTCCCTCAGGCCCAGCACATGAAGAATCGGCACAAACAACTTCATTCACTGAGACAGTGATGAACAACTGTGTTGTGATGTTTGTTGGGACGACAATAGGGTGTTCCTCGCTTGCCAAAGCCCTTACAAGTTTGGTGAAGTTTGAAGCAGCTGTCTCATCATTGTAACTAGGAAGATTTGGAAAGGGTGTGGTTGATGGGGTGCTATAGTTGCCTGTGTATTGAAGTATTGCACTGGTGGTGGTGTTGTTGAAGTCAACATCGCCATCAACAAAAGGAGTGGAGGCCATGTAGTAATGGCTGAGAGTCTGGTTTGTGGTGACCAGGACGTCCATTGTTTGGCCTGGAGTTATGACGATGTAGGAGGTGGTTATGGGCTTTATGTATGCCGCATCTTGAGTGACGACTGTGAGGTTGTGGTTGGCAATGCCGAAAAATGCTTCCTCGTTCATCACTGCGTTGATTATGCGGAGAAGATAGGTCTTGCCGTAATCAACCATCAAACGGTACATCGTTTCTGCAATATGAAATCATTTATAAGATGCATGCATAATCAAAATGAGATTCAAATCATTACTAAGTTTAATTTTATTTTCTCGTTTTAATAATGATTTATTTATAATATCTTTTAAGTACGTGATTAATATTGTCATATTCATAAACTCGCAATTCTTGCAATTTATTAAGTTCAAGACAAGTATAACAAAGAATCTATTTTCAACCAAAATCGAGACAAATAGCTAGGGGTGGTCCTCATAAGTATGTTTGCTAGAATTAATATCTAGGAAGGGTCCCTTGGCCAAAAAAAAAAAAAATAAATTTAGATAATGGACTCGAACTATACCTCATATCTTTATTTAGGATATGAATTTCACTTTGTGTCAACTGAGAACTGAAACTTTCATTTTGTATCAATTAAGGACCCTGTTTTTTTTTTTTTTTTTTTTAAGTTTTTATCTCAATTTGGTCCTGACATTAAACCCATCAAACCCTCCACCAACTCAACAAACTTATATTGGGTTTAAAACTATGCATCTCATCTCTACAACCATATAAAGATCACTCCAATCGAACATTTACATCTCCAGATAATCGGCCTCAAAGTAAGGTACTCGAAACTGTACAATCGGATCTCTAGGAAAATATCTGAAAAATTGGATAGTTTTCGCGTACCCTAGTTTGAGGCCGATTATCTGGAGTTGTACGTAGAGCTCCGATTTAGGTGATGTAAATATATATTATTGTAAAGAGGAGATGCATAATTTGATGGAGGTTTAATGGGTCTAACATCAAGCCAAAGTTGAGAAAAAAAATAAGGTCCTTAATTGACATAAAATAAAAATTTCAGTCTTCAGTTGACACAAAGTGAAACTCATGTCCTGAATAGAGACATGAGGTATAGTTGAAATCATTTAGCTAAAATTTTTCCAAAAAAAATAATAAAAATCTAAGAAGCGTCGGTGAAGAGTAATTCATCCAACTAATGACATGTTAATGTTTCTCACAGCATGTATGTGGCTAGCCTAGATTGGACACCTGTAAAATCTCCATGTACGTGTTAATTTTTTTGTTAAGAACTCAAGTAACAAATTATGCCGGTCAAGTTAGACAAATGTATAAGAGTTACACCCATATGCCACAAAACACGACAAAAGCCCAACAATGTTTTCTACCAGAGATTACATATTAATAAGAGTTCTGCTAAATGCACACCCAATTTCCTCTCATTACACACTCCTTTCTCACCTTACACCCTATTTTCTTTTTAATTTTATTAAATTCTCAAAACACACCCCCCCAAATTTTTAAAATACCCTTACCATCCAACACACCACAACACAACCCAGCACACCCCACCACCTCGACCCCCCCACTCGCCACTCGTCACTCGTCACCGGCTGTCCAACCTCTGCCACTATCGACGGAGACCGGCCGGTCTCCCTTCCCCTTTCTCTCCCTCTCTCTCTCTCTCCTTCCTTCTGTCTCTTTCTCTCTCTCTTCTTTGCCTCTCACCTATTTTCTCTCCTTTATCTATTTCTCTCTCATATCTGCAACAGAGGCTGGCGACCTTGCGGACCTCCACACTGGTCAACGACGACAACGACCGATGGGGAAGCCGACAAGGTCACCAGCCTCTGCAGTATATCAGAGAGAGAGTAGACAGAGGAGAGAAGAGAGGTGACAGAAAGGCAGAGAAGAGAGAGAGAGAAGGAAGGAGAGAGATGTTGGAGAGAGAAATGGAGGTGGGGCGAAGAGAGAGAGAAAGAGAAAGGGAGAGCCGGAGGTCTGCCGCTGGTGACGATGGCATGGGCGCCGGAGGTCCACCTTGGGGTTCTGTTTTATTTTTATTTTTGTCCTTTATAGTCTTTTCATTTTTGGTTAAATTTGTAATTTCAAATTTAAAAAGGAGAGGGTGTGTAAAGAGAGGAAATTAGGTGTGCAAATAGCAGCACTAAAATTTCCAATTCCCATGATGCAATCAAAATATGTCCCACCCATTTTTCTAGAAAAAAAAAACATTTTGTTATCAAGATAGAAATACTACAAAAAGATGTTCATATTCATATGAATTCTATTAATTAATTTGGGCTACTAGCCTTTCCATAAATAAAAAATAAAAAATAAAAAATAAAAAGAAGAAGAAAGAAATACTACCAAAACTTCTCTAAAATTTTAGCCACCAACAAAATAATGTTGCATATAATATTAAGAAACTAAACATTTTCATCTCAGTTGATGTATATAATCCAAAATTTTAAATTTATTTTGGAGTTCGTAGCATTTTACGTACTCCTTTCAAACATTAGATGTAACATTTTCCTCTTTTATTAATAATAGTCTCGATTTTTCTTTTTTCTTATGAAATTATGTTTCATTAAGTGGTGAAAAATTAATATTTTAAGACAGATAAACATACGTGAGATAGGTTTGGTTATCTTACAAAGCATGTAACGAAAGAAAAACTACAAGTACGTACTGAACATCAACTTAATCTTTTTTTTTTTCTTTTTTTTTTTTTTTCGCTTTCTGGAATGAAAACATTGACTTGATCATTGACATAAACATTGAACAAATTAACAAGAGTTAGGTTCTTAATGATAAAGTTAGAAGTGAAACCTGAATAATACTAATTGAATCTTCTTTTTCCTTAGATATTTATTGAGTACTATTGCATGTTCTAGAAACTCACTGCATATATGTCAATTGTCAACAAAGCTGATAAATCTATTGTACTATTATATTTCCCTTTGCAAGCCTATAATTTATCTATATTTCATATATATACATATATGTAGAAGTCTTGCCACATTACGCGCATTGTAATTAAATAATTAAAGTGTTACGTACTCAACCTTTGTGTCAAAGTACTTCAATATAAAAAAAAAAGTACTCTATCTTGTTAGAAAAACATGCACTACCTATCCATTGCTTTTTGACTAATTTATATGCATGATAGTAACATTATAAATAAATAAATAAATAATTGTTTTAATTTATTTTATGTACCATTGGAACAACTGTATAAATCTCCGGGCTGTCCATTGATTGTGAATGCATCGGATTTGTTTGGTTCACCACCAGTTGTGAGGGCCTCATCTATTAGTTCCTTGATATCCCCTTTAAACCATGATGCTGCCACAACATGATATAATAATTATTAAGATAAGAAATATCGATGCATATATGTGCATGTACAAGTACTTTAAAGTAGTCTAGGCAGGCCTAGCTAGCATAAATCTATTTATACGACTGCAGCACCGATGTGATCATTTTTGTTGCTTCATAATTGGTTTCGGTTTTGTATGTTTTCGTAATATAGAAGAATGTAAAAGGGACATCAAGATTCTTCCCTTAGGTTTGCTTCAGCAAATATGATAAAGATGGGCATAAATTAGAGAGCTCCAAAATGCATATGTGCACGTTCCAACTGATTACTCTTCGCCAAAAAAAAAAATTTGTTACTTTTCCTTTCTAAGGTAAATTACACTTTTTGTTCTTATATTTTCACTTGAAATCATATTTGGTATTCCTAACTTCAATTTGATTATTATGTTTTATATTTTGGTGAAACTTAAAGGACTATTTATGATAAAAATCTTTAAAAAAAATTAACGTACCTAAAATAATGGTTTCTTCTACATCAGGCGTTGGAAATGGAAAAGTTGTGCCAGCCGCCGGAAAAATAACGATAGCGCCATGCACGGTGGCGCGTGTCCAATCACTATGGGCATGCCACCATAGTGTTCCTTCTTCAGTAGAAAATATAACCTCGTAAGTAAAATTGTTTCCGGGTTGAATTGGGCACTGAGTTATGTTCTCGGGTCCATCCGACCAAGGATTTCTTGGCTGCTTCACTCCGTGCCTTCAATAATTGAGCAAAATGTTGAATGAACAAGACATAGCTAAAAACAAGACATACCCCGTGTACCAAACATAAAAACAATTGCGGGGTTTACCAATGAATGGTGACACCGTACAATCCTTGATTATGGACATTGACATAAATGGTATCTCCTTTATGAACATGAAGGGTTGGCCCTGGAAAGCTACCATTCACAGTTAATATGCTCTTTGTGCTGCACAGCCTTGTAAAATTTGTTTCTTTTAGCTGCAGAAAATATCATGCATACAAACCCCAACAAGCACAACGAATTAATACCCAATAAAAAATCCATGCACAATGTTCATATATATAAACAATATAAAATATAAAATAATAAAAAAAATCCGGGCATGCACATGCATCTTGCGGCACATTCCATCTTTAAAATTAAGCAGTCATGCATGCTCTTATGTTAGAGAGTAATGCATATAGCAAGCACACTTACGACAAAATCATAATAACGGGTAGCCTTGCAAAGGAGCAACCCATCAAGGAACATAAACCCTACAAAAGTGACGACCAAACCCATTTTGTTAAACCCCATATTTTCAGCTGCTTGTCTGAAAATCTTAGCTGTTTGAAAATGAATTGTGTCCTTCAGGTCACCCTAGCTCGATGGTGTTGTCAGATTTTTTGTCTCAGTTCGAGAGCTATTTATAGAATAAGACTTGACAAATAGTGAAGTTGCTTTTGATTAGTAGATCATGTCTCTCTCCCACCACGTGATTCAACTCTTCGATCATTTTTGACTAAACAACAAAAATGAAAAAAACATATGGAAATTCAAGTGAAAATAATGTTTTAAACGCCACCTAATATAGCAAAACATAGGGTGCCGCTAATTGGAAGAGGAACCTTCCTTTTTTTGTTCTCTTCTTCACCAAAAATCAAATCCAAAATGTTTAACTTTGTTTAAACAAAATCCCACCGTTTCTATGTTTTTTTGTTATGAAAATGTTTTGGATATCAAATTTGGATTTTTAACTTAAAAAACCTTTTTCTCTTCTTCAATTATTTGCCTTATGATCATGTTTGAATGAGTTTTAGGAGATAATTAAATTTGAGAAAAATGAGTAAATAATAAGAGGCAAGAAAAGAGAATCCAGGATCCAGTTCCACAATTAAATATCCTAATACTACATTAAATGACTGACAATTGTAGATTTGACATGAATTCAACACAAATTTAGTAATTCAATTTTATATTTTTAATAACTATTACTTAATACAAAAAAAAAAAAAAAAGATAAGTCATGCTAACATAAAAATAATATATATCTTGGTATTATTTTATTTATTGATACTAGTAAATTGCATGTGATTCAAGAAAAAGAAAAATTTTTAATGATTATTTTGTCTAGTAAATAATACTTTGGTAACCTTATTTAGTAGATAATATGTTAAATAAACATATGGTAAAATTTATGTATTTTGATAGCAATTTTCGTCGTTTCCGTCTAATTTTTATTGAAATTTAAAAATTTTTAAAATTTCTGTGAAAATTTTCATTGAAATTTTCATTAAAATTTTTTCAAAATCCAAAATTTAATTATTTGCATAGCACAATGTAGGCAGTTTACTTTTTTCTAGTGACATAAAGCATTAAGAAACAAAAAAGTCCTACAACAAACAGTGTCTATAATATTAAAAGACCGTCTACAGTAATTAAAAAATAGAAAACTTAGAGAACTCTATTGTTTTTCTCTTAAAAAAGAAATCCAGATGGCTATATTATTGTTTATTAAATAAAATAATAAAAGACGACTATATTTTGGAGCAACAAATAAAAGACGACTATATTTTAGAGATCACTTATATATATAATATGTTACGTCTAAATAATGTACATAATCAGCTAGTTGATAGCTCAAATTTATGATTTATCTCGTACTCCAACTTGTAGAATCTTAGAGTTATTCTTGATGACCCTTTATAATATTCGGTGGCCAAAAAAGTGAAAAACAAGAAAAGAAAAACCATTCCTTTCGTTACTTTATTTAAAAAAAAAAAAAGAAGAAAACAAAAAACAAGTGAACTCATATTTACTCAACCAAGCCAAGTCAAGAGGACAACCACTTAGAGTGAGAGATATCACATTGGACAGCTGTGCCACAATTCCTTGAGTGGACTCGTGCTAATTGTTACAAATATTCCTTTCTCTTGGAATTGGAAGCAGCCACCGCTTGGGCAATTTTGGCAACGATGACGTTTTGTCAAAAAGTGATGAGGGCCCAGAATCATATAGAAAAATCAGAAGATAATTAAGAGCCTAAGATCTTCATTATTAATGCGTGCACTCCAACAGCCATTGCAACATGGTTATTGGTGCACACAGATTATTGGCATAAAAAATTAAAAATCCAAACTTTGAGCTGACTTTTCAAAGCCGGCTTGAAGAATTTGCCCATGGGTTTGAGTTGAACTATACGTACATGTTATGCATCTAATCACAAGGAACCGTGGGGACCAATTATTTAACAATCAGCAAATGTTGTTGAAGCGTTGAAGCTAGTTCGTTTACTGTCCAATTCCCATTAATTGAGTGATAAGTTGATAACAGATTTTGATGTGACCTGTTTTGGAATTACGTGGAGAACTGTTTCAACAAAACAATATACCATTAAAAAATATTTGACTATTTGATTGCCGAGAGGAACTTACCTCTCCCGATGACATAGGATGGATGATATCCCTTCCTAATCTCTCTCTATCTCTCTCTCGTTCTCTTTCTCTCTCTTTTTTTCTTTCTTACTCTTTCTAACAGGAATAACACCGACAGATAAGTTATTCTCTTAATTGCGATGCTTATCCCATAATTCCATTATTATCTTGATCAACGTAGTTGAGTTTATGTTTCCATAAAAAAACAAAAAGAGTGATTTGGATTTTAACCAGTTTGATTTATATTTTATAAAGTCAACACGATTCATATTTTTTTTTTAATAGATAAAATATAAATTTAAAAACCTAGTCCACATAAGATATCAATTAGACATCAGAGTCCCATTATTTACCAATTGTGTCATTTTTCAATTTTACATTTTTTACCATTTTCTCTTTCAATTAGATCCCATAATTAAATTTAGGGATTCATTTATTAGTATCTGAAAGTAAACCTCTTTCAATGGCGTTATTAACACATCATTTACTTTGTGTCTTAAAGATCTAATTAAGAATGATAATCAGGTGCTTTATTTCAAATTTTTTGTAGGTTTCTTATTTCAATTTTGGATGTAGGTGCTTTTATGAATTAAGTGGATATACGTAGGTGTTTTGATGTTGTAGGTTCCTAGCTATTTCAAATTTGGTTGTAGGTGCTTTGTTAGAAAATCAGTGTAGGTTTTTTATGTGGGGATTTTATGTATTTATATAATTAAGCATTTATATTATAAGCAAATTTTAGTTAACTGACAAAATTAATAGCTTGAAGAACCACTACAAAAAATGTGAACAAA
Source organism: Dryas drummondii (assembly GCA_003254865.1). Taxonomy (NCBI): domain Eukaryota; kingdom Viridiplantae; phylum Streptophyta; class Magnoliopsida; order Rosales; family Rosaceae; genus Dryas; species Dryas drummondii. The sequence continues at coordinate 111,469 of QANW01002410.1, read as the reverse complement.
TACCATCTGCATTAGTTGTACAGAAGGATGTGGTATTTAGGAACTTTAGTCCCTATTACCTAATTGTCACTCATTTTTGTTAAAATCGAGGCACTTTAGTCCTTATTGTCCAATTGCCACTCCTTTTTGTATAACTAATGAAGATAACTTTTGCTCACATTTCTTGTAGTGAACACACGTCCAAAACTAAACATTTTCATTAAAAACCTTCGTCAAAAATATAGTAGGCAATAAAAAATAAACTAACAAATGTGTAAGAAAGTTATATAATAATACCTCAAAGCAAGTAGATAATAAAATAAGTGGAACAACTGAACAATCATAGCCAATGCAGCAAGCGATCCTGATAGAAACGCAGCAAATTGAGTTCTAAAAAAGAACATACGATGTACACAAAGATGAAGGTTTAATTATAAAATTGGATGATATATATAAAAACCCAAAACAATCAAATATGAAAAGGCCAATGAGAAGGGATTTGATGGAAACAAAACAGGAGAACTTCATGCTTGAAATCAGTCCAATGCATCCAAGGAATTGAATAACAAGCATTAAAGCTAGGGCCCAAAATTGATCGAGCAAAACAACCGTTACAAAAAAGTTAAAGTCAAACACAATATAACACCGTCAGACATAAGGAAAGGGCAAAAGAGTCATTAACAAATCTTAAGTTTGTAAAATGCTGATTGGAAAATTTAAATATGAAAAATGGATGAGTTGGCAGCTAGTCAAAGGGTTAACCCTTGAGCGAAAAAAGACATGGGTTTAAGTTAGAAAATAATAAGTTTGAAGGGGATTTTTGCAATTATCCATAAAAATAAAAAAAATCATACCGTAAAGCTAGTTAGGGAGGCCATATATATGTTGGATACTATATGTTTACTTCTTTAATAAAGATGAAACCTACTCTAACGGTGGATCACACTTTTATTAAAGATATGGTACACATGTAAGAGTAACTTTTGATTGTAATCGTAACACTGTCATGTGATGTTACTAATCTACCTATATTATAACACGTATATATATATATTAAATCACGTGGTATTTTATATATATATTTCTCTTAATTAGAAATGATAACTACTTTCTCCTTTCTACCTTTTTTCTTATACTTTTCATTTCGTAGTGTATTCATGTAATCATAATCGTTCATTGTTTAGATCACTTTTTAAGTATCATCTTGCATAAAATCAATCATATCAAAATTCTTTTGGTCATTTCATTGTTATTAAATAAACAAACTACGGCTCTAACTGTTATCAAAACCATATGTTTATTTGATAATGGTTACATATTTTGACAATAGTTCATTGTGAATCAATGTACACACATATGCGACCAAACAATTTTCGCTTTAGTTGATTGTTTGCAGATCGAGATGATCTTTAAAGGGTGACCTAAAATATGAAATGCTTTTATTATAAGAATACACTATGGAATGATCATATCGCATTGTTTTCATGAAAATACTATAGTACCCTTAAATAGAGAAAGTCGAATGAGAAGGTAATTAACATTTCTCTTAATACTAGATATACCCTAAAAGTATAAATATGCCACCCATTTATTGTAACACTGTGGATTAATAAAACCATATAGCGATGTTATAGTCATACCAAAAAAAAAATTATACACATGTAGTTCCAATTCCAATGTGGTTTTTTCAGGATTATTTACAATTATATGTTAATATTTTAAATTTTATAATAGTATATTAAACTTATGTTTTTGTATTTTCAAAGCATGTTGTGTATTGGGGTGATAATATTTTAACACAAAACTTCCTTCTTATGAGTGGCTAAACCCATAATATATATCACAGTAATGCTACTCTTACCACATTTTTATATTACAACTTCATACCATCTTACATGACACATGGTATATGCATCCAACCTAAATTTTCTCATATACCACTTTTGTAAAGGGAACCCAAAAATTAATTCCTAAGGGCACTTTAATATATATACAATTATTCCTTTTATTTCTTCTACTCAATAATAGCAAGGGCACTTTAATTAAATAGACTTTTTGTGGTCAAATTATGTGTAGCACCAACATGCATGATAGGGGGCCCTTTTTATTTTTTGATTGAACTCATTTAATTATTGACATGCGACCTGATTCAAAACGTAATGAATTCCATAAATCACTTGTGTAATGAGTTAATAGATTTATAGATATATATATATATACATATAAGAATGTTTTAAAACTATCTGGTTAGCAAGTTAATACAAAGCTAACCACCATATTGGGCCCACCACACAATGTAAACTCAAAATCCGAACTGTATATTTTTAGGCCCTACTTTAAAAATTATCATTGTCAAAAATCTCCAAAATCAGAAGTTATTTAGTTATTTGATTATAAGAACAATTATTTATATACTTTTATCGAAAACACTGATCGTCTATTTATTTAATCTCAATTAAATAACTAAATAATTTTCGATTTAGTTGATTTGTTGTAATGATGATCTTTGAAGTATGGTCTAAATAATTGACGATTCGGATTATGAGATTAATTATGTGGTGAAAATGTGAGATTATTTGGGACCACCACATAATTAATTTCATAATCCGAACCGTCAATTATTTAGACCATACTTCAAAAATCATCATTATAAAAAATCAACTAAATCGAAAATCATTTAGTTATCTAATTGAAATCAAATAAATAAACGATCATTGTTTTCGATAAAAGTATATAAATAATTGTTGTTATAATCAAAATGACTAAATAACTTTCGATTTTGGAGATTTTTGACAATGATGATCTTTGAAGTAGGGCCTAAAAAATAAACGGTTCGAATTTTGAGTTTACATTGTGTGATGGGCCAACATGGTGGTTAGGTTTGTATTAACTTGTTAATCAGTTAGTTTTAGAGCATTCTTGTATATATATATATATATGTGTGTGTTCAATGTATATGTTGTGATCAACATGATGATTATTCTATATTGCATAAAAAATTATTAATTTTTAATCATATTGTGTTTGTAATTAAGGATATTTAGATAGAACATGCGAGATTAAGATAAGATAAAAGACAATGTTCACTTATTAATTCTTTACAACATCCGAACTTTTATGGTCAGTATTCGATGGTGTCACTATTCGAATACTGTGTCTGTCATTTCGCATTTTCATCCTGCACTACTTATTGATTTGTGATGATACGGTTAATTTTTATATGGTGGAAAAACATGCATTGTGATCAACGTGATAGATATTATTTCATCGATCTGCTCAACAGGAAAAATGCATAAACGATTATATTGTGCTTGTGCCTTCTGTTTTCCAGAAGATCCATGTGGTTCAAGGTTAGAGTCCATTTTTTCTGACCACAAAAAGGAGAGGTTATTTTAACCAGAACGCTTTTAGTACATTTAGCTGCTAGCTAGTTTGTCAAGCTATATGGACCCATGAACTGTACGTTTGCATAATATATAGAGGACTTTATGGAATGCAACACACCTGTGTATGTCAAAGTACCATTTTAACCCACTCCAAAATAATAAGGGACACATATATAGTAAAGTAGTCCATGTCATGCAAATAAATTTAAAAGTAAGAATTTATATAATAATAGAAGAATTGTGAACTCCTCAACGCTTAAGAGTTAAAACACGGTCGCATAATCTAGGTGTCTAAAATTAGTGGAATTTTCCATAATAAGATTTCATAACTATGTAGATTTGTTTTATTGATAGGATAAACATAAGGGTATAGTCTTATTATAATTTATATAAAGTTAAAACTATGAGCATCAGATTAAAATTGATTTTAATCATTTGACTTATATGTATATAAAGTCAAAGAATTAAAACCAAAATACAATGTAACATTAGATTTAATATAAATTAGATCCAATTAAAGGACTAAAATCTAAGTGCTCCAGTAAATATATACTTCAAACCAAGCAAATAATTTTGTGTCCGTACATCTCTATATATGCTGCTTTGATCCAGGTGTTATGATATTTTCATTCTGATCTATTTTGGAATGTGGATGACTGCCAAAATTATTTTGTTCATTTGTGTATCGGTGTCTCTCCCTTATTCGCGGAGGAGATCATGGCCAAAGTGATTTTTGAATGAAATTATTGTCCATATATATGGAACATCTACAATTCTATTACAATTATTGTCCACATTCTCTTTTTTGTTTTTGCCCTTTTTGTCAGACTTTATATAATTATAGCATCCACATGAAATAATTAAATTGTAGTACAATTATCACATTCGCATACAAGATCGACTTTATGCAATTGCACGATTAACACATTCACATATAAAATTGCAGGTAGTGCAGTTTACGCGATATAAATTATATGGACGGACGGATATCCATATCTAGACACGAATCTTAATCATAGCCAGTTACGTTACATATGGGGTGGGAATCAAACGTCAATGTCAATCATGGGCTGGCTCATTAAACCTTTCGGTTAAAAAATTTATAGAGTAAGGGTGGGGTAGTTTGCTTGAACCCACAACTTTTTGACCCTACTATTCTTTTTTGTAAACGTTTCAATTAAATTTTTTCCCTAGTAAAAAAAACGAAAAAGAAAATTGTTTCCATAAGATATTTCACAAAGTTGTGATAGAATATAGTTTGTACACAAACTAGATTGATGACTTGCAAGCAATGAGTAAATTTCGGATTTCAATGAAATTTTGATAGAAATTTTAATGAATTTTAAATTTTGATAAAAAGTAGACAAAAATAACAAAATTTTTTATCAAAATACGAAAATTTTAAATAAAATTTTACTATATATTATTTAACATATTACCTACTAATTGGTAAAAACCATTGAAGAAGCCAAATTATATAATAGATTTCATATGATATAAGATAAATATAATGTTTGTTGAAGGCAAATACTATTAAATAAAAATTGTTTACTAATTAATAATTACATAAATTTTATTGAACAAACACCTCAGAGTTTATGTAATTTATTTTTTCAGTTTTTTATAAATAAAAAGAATTTTTCAGAATTTTGAACACTACTACAAAAACATTGATATACATCAGTGCAAAACTAATGTATAATCTTCATTTCAACCGATGTCTCCAATAGATATCTAATGTACCCTTTTAGACATCAGTTTATTCTAATATATGTTTTAATATCGTATTTATTTTTATTTTGATATTAATGATGGACCAAATACTGTTTATGTTATTTCCGATGAGTAAAGTAAGTAAAACACATACATTAGATATATGGGTCATTATAAATTATTTTGGAACTAATATGAATACCTCCATTATAAATCAGTTGTTTTTGACCTTTCGATGAAATGATAGAGTCAACTATTTCCATGTATATACATCGCATTAGCTTCTGTAACCAATTTGTAAAGTTGTTATCTCATCATTTATATTTTGGAAACTGATATAATAAGTAATTTACATTTCAATTTTTAACATATTTTAAATGTTAAATATGTTTTTTTTTTTTCTTTCATTCACATTAGTTTAATTTCTGAACAAGTGATGTAATTGACAATTGTACTTGAGTACCCTAAAACCTGCTGGCAACAACTTTGTGCAATTTCAAAATATCTCATTCTCATAAATTTCAGCATCCATACTTAGTCAAATTCAACCATAAGGGATTACACAATATTCCAACTATCTAGCATCTACATTAAGCTACCATATATCTTCTCTTCAAGCACTTTGAATCAAATCTGCCTCCGTTTACAAAAAACAAGCATGACAGCAACACTTGGCAGCAACAAGATGTCCCAAATACTCCAAATAAGTGATTAGCACACTACTACAAAAACCTTAATAAATATCAGTGATTCACTGATATCTAATGGGTTAAAAACTGATAAGTCCAGCCGTGATATCTAAAGTTCCCCCATAGATATCGCTTTATACTTGATATCGTTAATGTGATTATACATCTGATTTTTCATGTCGTCTGATATCTGAAAAAATATTGGATATCGTTTTTAGATTCTTTCGATTTATTAAAACTCCTAAAACTGATATAAATTGATGGTTAGACATCGTTATTGACTCAGTTTAGATGTGTTAACGCCAACAAAATTTGCAAGTTTATAATTAATGATATCATATTTGGATGAAAAATTGATATAAAAAAAGTAACTAAACATCGGTGGGTGTATTAGAACTCATGTAGAAAAGATTTTACATATCACGTCTTTATGGTAATTGGATGTGAAAATTACGCATGACATCAAATTCCATCCACAAACTGATGTACAATTGTTTTTGAGATATCAGATTTAAATGACATTTGGATGTGAAAATGAGAGCATAACATAAATTTTCATCCACAAACTGATGTGTAAACTGTTTTATCTGTCAATTTTTTAATGGGATTTGGATGTTACAAATGGTTTGTACATCTGAAAATTCATGCACAAAAACCGGCATGAAAAATGCATGATTTGTACATCTTAAAATTCATGCACAAAATCCATCTATTCATAAAAATTCCATCCAATCATTTAACTAATCAATATTTGTTCAAGTACATATATGTTTCAAAAGCTAACCATTCATTCAACTAATCAAGCTAACATTTAAAGGTAACAAAATACCATCAATCAATGGCAGCAATTGAATTACCCAAATTTAATTTCCCTCCTAACATCTAACTGCTCTAGCTTGTTCAAAAAACTGCCCACATATCCACAAAATACCATAAGGCCAGACAATATATATTTTCAATCACCTAACTATCCACATGTGCTAGTTCCAAAAGCCAGCTGCCTAGACATAAAAAAAATATCATCATAGCAGCAATTTACCTAGATTTTCCCCAACATCCACCATTGTTCAAAAATCTACCTACATAAACAAAAAATACCACAAGACAATATATCTTCAATTAATAACCACATGTGCTAACTTGAGCCTTTCCTTTACAAAAAGGATGGCATGACAGCATATCTTTAATCAGTTAACTATCCACAAAATGGCAAAACACGGACTGTACCACAAACGTATATATACCAACGAGGTTACATATACTTAGAGGTTACAAGCTCTCCCCATTCAACCCGCAACTCCTCAAGTTGTGCTTCACTATAATTGTCGCTTGTTCTTCATCCACTGAAAACATACAACATTTATAACAAATGATGAACTCATCCCTGCATAACTCGATCAATTTTATCACTCAAAATAAGAAAGGCAGATCTCAAACAAAAACCCTGCAATGCAAGAGTAAAATACCAAACTTTCTATTAGCAGTAACAACCTAGCTAACTAGATAAACTATATATCCACAACAATTGAAGAATAAATTACCAAGACATAATCTGTCCAAAGGCAGTAAAAAACCAAAGGCATTAACTTAATTAACCTAGCTAGACATAATCTATCCAAAGGCAATAAAAAACCAAGGTAGCTAGATAAACATCCACTTGTCAGCCACTTAAAAAGTCAAGAACAAAATATGATAATCTAAAGCTCAACTCAACAACATTAACATGCAAGGTTCTGATCTTGATTTCTGTCATTGACTAGATTTTTAAAAACATTAATTATTGGACACTACACACAATCCAAATCCAATGATAAATAAGACAATTCTTATGCATTAATTAATTGTATTTCATCGAGTCTTGACACTAAGAAAACATGTTAACCCAAGTAATATAAATGGAACACTTACAACAAGATGCTTCCATTGAGGTGGAGGTCGACCTTTCTTACCCGTAACAACATGGAATTGTCTAATAACACTAATAAAACAAGGCAAAATTTAAAGTTATATCCAAAAAATAAAATTAACAGTGCATATATACAACATAATAAAAAACATGAAAGCAAAGAGCAACTTACGTGTTGACAACTTCCATCAACTCTTGATCACGGGTACATTTCGCGAGAGGGTCTATGATATTGACTACGTTTTTATTTTCCTTAATTATTGTCAAAATCCAATGGGACCTTTCAAAGTGAATGAGCGAGTAATTAACATTCACCAAATGGGAAGCATAAAATAGACTCACGCACACCCACATTAATCAATTAAATAGCCTTACCCAGCATTGTACTGCACCAAAAATATCCTATCACATTTTCCTTGCTGGAAACGCTTTGCTAGATAGGTTGATCTTCGATCCAATGGTCCAACTCCAGCATATATGCGTCCCGGATCCACAAACCCAATCATGTTGTCGTTTTCTTAGAACGAATTAAATAACTCAATTCTAAGTATTCTCGTAAGTGCACGAATCGCATCAATAGCAAAGCATGTAAATACGAGGTCGATCCCACGAGAAATGGTTAAATACACATCAAATCAATTTGATCTATCCACTAACACACACACGCGATATGGGATGTTGTAAGTTGTGAAACACACGCACACCACCAAACACACGCACACACCCAATTGTCTTGCAATGCTAAGATATATGAATCCATCACATATTAAAAGATAACAATTATTATGGTGACATGCAATTCAATGTAAACACACATAATTAAGTTTGCTAGCCTAAAGGCCTTGATTATCGGACACTCTCTAACTATGTTTTCCTTATTCATAAATTAAGAGCTTGATTATCGCTTCTTAACCTAGTTAGCTCACATGTTCCTAGGAAGCTTGATTATCGACTACCTAAGCTGTTAACCATGCAAGAGTCATTAAAAACTTATGAAAACAGCAAACACATAGAGCATGATAGAATCTTGATTATCGAACTAGATGACATCTATAAAACCTATTTATCAAAGATAAGTTTTTAGGTTATCTTCTTGTTACCTACTGAATTGATTAGTTTGATTATCACCTTTCAATTTCATAACATTTACTAGATGCAAACATACCTAAGATAGCCAGCCAAAGAATGAAAACAACTAGAATCAATTTAACAAGACAATAGGAATTAATCACATGCAAACTTCACATAAAATCACATGGCTTTATTTCATTAACCATAAATCAACATTGAATCAAATAATATGGATATCATCATAATCTTAACATGCAAGAACAATCAAACTAACTCATAAATAAATTGAGAAACAAAAGAAACATAACATATATAAATTCTCAATCCATTGTTGAACAAATAACTAAACTAATTAAACAATTGAAATAACAGAAAATTAAGAAAAAACATAGAGAGGGCTGCGGCACAAGAAGGAGAAAGAAAGAAACCACACAAGCTATTCCTCACGGCTAGGTCTTGCGGCAAAGTGGCTCTCTTCTTCTCTCTCTCAATGTCGACTACTCTCTCTCTAGAAATCTGAAAAGTATTGAAAATCTAAAATTAAATTGTGTTCTGAATTATGGGAGAATGAGGTCCTTATATAGGAGTGAGAAGGTGAAGCTTTCCTTGTCCCACAAGGCTAGGGTTTTCAGCAAAGAGTTGGGCTTTGGGCTGAATTTGGACTCTTTTGGGCGTCACTTCCATTTCTACTCGCGAAATTGCTGCGCTACCCTCACTAAAACGATCATATCTTGAGCTACACAACTTGGAATCGACATCCGTAAAATTCCCTGCGAAGCTAACATTCGTAGCTTTCCAACCATATATGGCATGACATCTGATTCGATATGTAGAGGTACATAATCACTGTCGAAATTCATGTTCAATTTTCTAGGGTTTTTACTTCTTCTTCAACTAGGATTCCTTGTGATCTTTAACTGAATCTTGGGAGATTTTCCTTGAGCATGAAGGATTCCTTCATTGGGCCTTGGATCAACTGAGTGGGTGCAGCATACACTTGGGTTCTTGGACCGTGGAATGGCACCACTTGGGCTTCCTCCATTTGGGCTTGCACTAGGCGCATGGCCTTGGTCCTTTGGGCTAGAGTTATGCGCATTGCCCTTAGTGCATGGGCTACATGTGTGGTCTATGTCATGTAATGAAGTGGCATGGTTGACCATTGACTTTAACCTTTGACCTTTGACCAAAAGTCAACATTGACTAAAAAGATTGCCCAAAAGATTATATCTGAGATTTTCTAAAGATTCCTTCCAGATTTCAGATCCTTCTAGAAGATTCCCTGAAGATTCTTTTTTCCATTTTTTTTCATTTTTAGCTCAAAATATCCTCATTTAGCTTTTTTTTTTTTTTTTTTAATCATTGCTTCATTTAACCTGCAAAACACTAAAACAAACTAACATGACCTAAAATATCGAGTTCTTGCACTCTAGGTTAGGGAATTAGTATCATAAAATGATGCAAATTGGACACTCAACAAATCATTTCATGCATGTGTGTTTCCACAAGTTTCTTTAGTGTACAATTTAACAAACAGATTAGTTAAAAAATAAAGAACTTAAATGACAATTTCACAAACAGATTAGGTACGACCTTCATCACTCAGTTGACATTTTATTGAATTTTTAAATATAAATACCATTCAAATTATTTAAGGAACGTACAAATGAAAATTATACCTTCTCAGAATTCTGAATAACTAGTTTCTTCGGCCAGGCCACAAGGCTTTCTAAAGCTTGCCCAACCTTTAGTAGCTCATCCCTTACCGGAACTGAAAGCAAGGCACCCTCCTTCATAAAAATGTCAATAGAAACCCGGATGTTGCCTTCACCCAAAGGTACACCGTGCACTGTTGATACTACCCTTTCAAATACTGTCTAATACGCAACCACGTTGGTAATGCAACCTACAGCCAACTTGCACGATTCGCCCTGCCAAATAATTTACACATGTATAAGTTATCACACACAGCCAGGCTAAATTAAGTGGTTCACAATATGAGGGAGGTAGATAAGCCTAATTTTTAAACATTTTTTTGATAGGAAAAGATTGTTTACATATCAAAGTATAAATTTAATTCACCTACTAAGTATGTGAGGTAATGAAATTCAATGAGCAAAACCTCCAAACAATTTTTTTTTTCTATAGCCAACAAATACAACTAAAGAGAGACTCAAGGACATTACCTTTTCAGCATTCTCATCCACCTCTATTACTTCTTCTACATGTTCAACCAAACTTCCGCAACTTGCTTTTCCAGATTATGCCAGCTTGATTTGTCAAATGCCAACTCTTGCTTTGGAGTAATTGGTGCATTCTCATTGTTCTGTTTCTCTAATAGAATAATCATTTCAAACAGCTCTTGACGTTCCTTTCGCAGTATTATCACCACCTCATCCCGTGAAATGGCTTCCCTCGGTTTTTTAAAAAGGTTGAAGTAAGTTGAAGGGTTGATGTTCCCCCTACTGCTCTAACCCTACTTGCATGCTCAGGAGTCTCTAGAGCCATGGTTAAAACATCGTTTGCACCGTCCACTTTCAAGTCTCTGTGCTTCTTCTTTTCCAACAATTCATCCTGCCAATGACATATGATATCACGTTCCTATCCAATTTAAGCTCAAACTAACACAAATACCCTTCATCGTTACTTACTATGACTTTGGCCACCGAAGCAACTTCCTCATCCAAGTTGTCATTTGAATCTTCACGTGCTTTCTTCCACAGCACAAAACGGTCAAGGTCATCCTCTGCTACATTTTTTTTCCGTTGTCCATACAATTAAATAATAGGTTAATTAGTCCAATAGAAAATTCCACACATCATCTGCTCACGTGCTGGTTTACTAATTCTATGCATATGAACTTCAAATAGGTAAAATGCTTACCAATTCCTCCTCCAATCCAATATATCCCCTTCATGACAGCCTATGATGGTACTTCCTCTTGCTAGTTTGCTCTTTTTGAGTCTCATGCAGTGCCTACACTCAAGACAGCACCGCAATTATCAAATCTTATAATTCACCTTTGTTTAAATGCACAAGATAATGGTCAAAAAATTGAGTAGGGTATTTATAAAGTCCATTCCTTACCAAAAATTCATCCTTCAATCGGCCCACAACAAACTGAGTCTAATGGGCCGCCTCAATGTAGTCATATTCCACAGGCTGAGTTTCAAGAGCTTTTGGATCATCTATGAATGGCAGAATAAACTTGGTTGTTAGAGCAGTCTTAAATGATCTTCATTTAATTCCGGCCTAAAACAAAATCTTTTTCTTGCTGCATGGTTCAAGATCGAATGCACCCTATATCCAAGGCATGAGTAACAATGTTTATTAGATAAATATCTCCTAAAAGATTGACTAATTAATAATCACAATTTATAAATACTTGAACATCTTCACATATTTTGTTTTTGAGATCTTCTGGCACGTTGGGCCAGTTCTTATAAATAATTGGCACTGTATTCCTTGCCAAAACACCTACATACGAAACCAGTGTCTGGCGTGTTTCTCCCATAGGTATGCCATGAGTATTAATCTCAACCTTCATCTTTCTTCCTAACGCTTTCTTCAAAACAATTCCATGCATCTTTGTAACACCTCAAGTGGATCTAGAATCAGCAACAGAAGTAAGAGTTGTCTTTAAACTGGAACAAGCTTTAGTTGAGGCTTCATTTTCCTTAGCTGGTGAGACAACATTGGCCTTTAGATTTGAGGTGGCAGCAGTCTTAGCCTTTGGATTTGACGTGGCAGCAGTCTTAGCCTTTGGATCTGAGGTGGCAGTAGTCTTGGCCTTTGTCTTTGCTGGTGATGGAGTCTTGGCCCTCCTTAGAAGTATTGCTGCTATCTTCGCCTTCAAAGCAGCATTGGTATTAGTCTTGGTCATTGCACCTTTCTTTCGTCTCGGGTTAGCCATCACAATACTTGATAGCCTGTTGAGAGCAGAAACTAACACAAATGTTAAATTTAATGATAATATGAAATTTAATAGACATAACAATTATATCATAATCTGCAAGTGCAAGTTAGAATAGACAGCATCACAATTAGAATCATATCCTCATGTGCAAGATAATTAATGATAATCTGTGAGTGCAAGTTAGAATACCTTGTAACACAATTAGAATCACAAGTGAATTAAATTACAAGCTTAAGAATCTATGTTACAAACTTAAAAACAAATACAAGAAATTATTAAAAATTACAAACAAGCATTATTCAATTTTTGTTCTTTGAGTGGTCAATCCAAATGCCCTCACAATTATCTCTCTTGTAAGTGTTACTATTGTCACTCATAAGGTCATCAAATTTTTTTATCGATGGCAGCCCATTAGCAAAGGATTGAAGGTCACAAACTGTGTCCCCTACCTCATCCTCAATAACACCATTATTGTACTCTCAATTTGGGGTAGCAAGTACAACATACCAGCTAGGGTCTGCTGGGTCTTCAACATAAAATACTTGCTTCACTTGGGCAGCCAAGGCAAAAACATCTCTTGTGACCTATCCTATTTAGGTTAACAAAAAAAAACCCTAGGTCATTTGTTTTTATATCCATGTTATTCTCTACCCATTGACACTTAAGTAAAGGCACTTGAAAGTCTTTATAATTAAACTCCCAAATTTCTTGGATGAACCCACAGAAACACATCTCCGTGTAAACGGGGTTTTTATCCTACTCATTCACCACCAAGCTAACCCCACTATTTTGGACAAAACGTATGTTGTCACGTCCCTTCGTGTGAAATCGCCACCCACCAATCTCATAACCCTCATAATGTAGAACACTCATAGGTGGACCATAAGCTAGCCGCCTCACTGACTTTATGATGTCATTCCTATCTGCTATTTCCTCTGCCACCTATGGGAAATCAGATTAATTAATTACAAATTATTAATTACAAATTGTCAAGAGTCTCAAGACCATGAAATAATACCTTGTCACGTAACTAGTAGCAGAATAGGCGGTTGTGCTCTTCAAGCAGCCACTTTTCACTCTTCTTTTTACTTGAATAAATATTTTTCAAGTAGGCCATGTGTAATCTTTAACAAAGGACATAAAAACAAAAACCATGAAAATTATGCTTAATTGAAAAGAAACTTTATTGTAATATGGTATAAGTCTTAGTGGAAGATAAATAAACTTACTCCACATAAAGGTCAATTTCAGAGGCATTCTCTAATACTCACCGGTGTGCTTGTTCCCATTCTTCAAGGCTAACTGAAATTACCCTAGCACCTGATACGAGTCTACTTCTTTTTGAAACACCCATGTGTGGAGACAGGAGACCAATGACATTAAGTTCAGACAAATACTCTGAGCAATACTCAACAGCTTCCTTATTAATAAAACGTTCAGCAATACAGCCCTCCGGTCGATTATGGTTCCGAATGTAACCCTTTAACACTTTCATGCCTCTTTTTCAAATGGGTACATCCATCTATAATCAACAGGGCCACACAATTGAACCTTTCTTACAAGGTGAACAGTTAAGTGAACCATTATATCAAAGAACGAAGGTGGGAAAACCTTTTTAAGCAAGCATAGTGTGGTTACAAGATCAGATTGTATCTTATCTAATTTGGCAACATCAACCACTTTGCTACACAGAGAATGAAAGAAGAAACATAGCCTGCTTATCGCATATTTCACATGCTTGGGCAACACCAACCTTATGGCAATTGGCAACAGTTGTTGCATCAAGGTATGGCAATCATGAGACTTAAGACCAAAGAGTTTCGACCCTTGCATGAAAACTAGATTACTTATATTAGAAGAGTAACTTTCCGGGACCTTAATACTTAACAAAGACTTGCATATTGATCTTTTCTCATCCCTAAATAGCGTAAACGGGGCAGCAGGTAAAAAGGTTCTAATTTTCCCAATCTCTGGGGCCAAATCAAGTCTAACCCCTATTTCCATAAGATCCAACCGAGCAGCAATCCCGTCTTTAGTTTTCCCTGGAATGTTTATTAACGTTCCAATAAGACTCTCACACACATTCTTCTCAATGTGCATTACATCTAGGGCATGACGAATGTGAAGAGACTTCCAATACTCAAGATCAAAGAATATTGATCTTTTTTTCCAACATGGAGCATGGCCTTCACCACCAACGCTACTCTTTCCAATTTTCTTCCCAAAATTACAATTGATACCTAAAACTCTTTCTAAGACCTCCTCTTCACTTAGAAGTGCAGGTGCCTCATGAAAATCTTATTAGTTATTAAAGGCAGCCATTTGTTTCCGATATGGGTGGTGGCATGGTAAGAATTTTCAATGGCCTTGAAAACAGATTTTCCTACCATGTTGCAACCTAACAGCATCCGTGTTTTCTTCATATATGGGACATGCTTTATACCCTTTCACCGTGCAGCCAGACAGGTTACCATAGGCCGGTAAATCATTGATTGTCCATAAAAGAACACCCTTCAAAGTGAACGAGTTTTTTCTAAATCCATCGTAGACTTTGTCAATTCCTTTCCATAGTGCTTTTAAATCCTCAATCAATGGTTGTAGATAAACATCTATATCATTTCCCGGTTGCTTTGAACCCGAAATCAGCAAAGTTAACATCATAAATTTGCGCTTCATACACAACCACGGAGGAAGGTTAGTCACCAAGATGAAGGGCCAACAACTATATTAGCTACTTAGAGAACTATGTGGATTAATCTCATCAACTGAAAAGGCAAACCTTAGATTTCTAGGCTCACTACCAAAATCTAGCCACTTATGATCAACCAACATCCAAGCTGAAGAATCGCCTGGATGACACATCATTCCATCACTAACTCTATGATCAGCATGCCAAGTTAGGTTTTCTGATGTCTCACAAGATTTAAACATTTGTTTAAACCTTGTTTGAACAAATGTTTAAATCTTGTTTTAAACATTTGTTTAAACCTTCTTGGCCAAAAAAAAAAAAACATTTGTTTAAACCTTGAAATAGGTGGAAAATACCACCGAGAGAGGTCTCACAAGACTTTTGCTGGCACACCTTCTTTCTCAACTGATTTCCTGTTGACTTTCCATCGAGAGAGGTCATACTTCGGGCACCTTGTTTCATCTTCATACTCATTCCTATAGAATATGCAGTCATTTGGGCATGCATGTATCTTCTCATAACTCATTCCTAAAGAAGCAAGTGTCTTCTTCGCCTCATACATAGATAAGGGCAGCATATTACCATGTGGCAGCATATCTCCTAAAGCATATTACTATGCGGCAGCATTCTCATAATCCAATTCTTATATCCTTGATCAATACCATTAAAGTAAAGATGCTCCCTTATTACCCTAACAGTATTCTTACTCAAGTTCTCACATTTCACACAAGGACAGTGAATGTAGTTGGGATTGGCAGCATTCTTTAATGCAAATTTCAAAAAATTCTCAACTCCGATCCATCCTCATATTTTTTTGCCCTTCTATCAGCATACATCCAGGTCTTTTCCATTGCTATTACAATAAACCAACTTCTCATAAAGATACACCAATTCAACAAAAAATTGAGGTAAAATATGCAATTCTTTTAGCTCCTAAGAACCGAACAACTTAACAAGTTATTTACGCACATACAGTAAGTGGTAAACACATACTTGCCTCACCTTTCCTACCCAAAAATGTTTCAAATAAGCAATCAACTTACATGCAGTCCTTTAAGGTTCAATACAAAATCACAAGCATATATTTTAGAATGAAAACATTTATTAAACACAACTCAACAAACAAAGCCAACATCATCCATGATTTAGCAATCAAATAAAGCCAATATCATCCATGATTTATTATTCAAAGAAGCATTCCAATCATCCTAGCCTAGAAATCAAGTTGTGAAACTAATGCCTTAGATCATTTATTCATTCAAATCATACATCAATATATTAAGTTTACCTATTAAGCTCTAATTCATATCAAACCAAGCAGTCAAATCATGCAGTCAAATGATCAAGGAGAATAGTTAGAAAACATACTTAGGTTAGCTATATATTCCTATGTTCGGCTTGTATGGTATTCTACTCCCAACCAAGATATCCTAAATAAATATTTAGAAATACTAAAATAAAGTATAAAGCCCTGAAAAAATGATAGACCATCCAATCAGTTTGACAATTCAAATGACTAAGAAAATAATAAAATTGCTAACCTTTATTTATTGTGAAGAAAAATATGCAGGTTTTTAGTCATATACTATCTTCTCAGTCATAGTCATATACTGTCTCAATCTACATCAACAAAAACAAAATATCAATGGAGTCATAAACAGTGAAGCAAAATGTAATGCTTAACTTGCAATGCACCAACGTTGACAAAATTTGAAAATCATTTGTGAGATAATGCAGGTTAAGACACTGACAAAATCTGAGGTCTCAGGACAAAACACCATTGATATGTTCATAAATTTAGATCCTTTTATATTCCTCTTACTTAGTTTTTGGTGAGTTCATTTGATTAAAAGCATTAAATTTCATTTAGTTTTGTGTTTTTAGATTCCAAGCAATTTCATCATTTATTCTCCTTAATAGATTTTAACATGAATGCAATTGGAGATAGAAGCTAACACCTTGAAGTTATTCCAAGTTAAATTTCATGACATTTGAAGACTTCTAAGGTATTCATTTTGAATTCCAAAGTCAGCCCAAAACTGCACCCGAGGATAACTGAGTCAGCTGCATTGTGTGGGGCATAACTTTTTTGTTCGAGCTTGGATCCAGGCATATAATATATGGTTGGAAAGAAGACATCCAGAGCTTTCTATTGATATATAAAATGTAAATTGCTGAGTTGGTTAAGTTCTCCAAATTGCTCTCCAAAAACAGCTCAGAAATCCTGTCAGCAAAAGGATAAAGTGGTCCTAAGGCATCTTTCCATTTTGAGTAATTGCCTATCACATGCTCTCTTTCCTTCCACTTTGTTTGCCCATTCTAAGTAAAATTCAGAAACCACAATGTGAAGGCTGTAAATGAGGCAAAGAGAACATCTACTTATCTCAACATCCTTTAAGGATCATCCATTAAGGGATAAGATGAAATGTTCTCATTTTTTAATTAACCAAACCTTATCCCTTCATTTCCTTTTAATCCTAGCCACATATTTTAGACATAACAACTCACCCAAATCATAAAATACTCTCTCATTTTCAAGCTCCCCTATTCATCCTGTTCAATTTCACTCATTTCTTCATTCATTCCATCATCTTATCTCAAAAACACACATCTCATCTTCCATCTTTTAAAACCCTAGCTTTTTCCCATCTCTCTTCATCATTTTTTTTCTCCATCTTCCCTCCATCAACTCTTCCTCTCCAAAAAGCAAACCACCATCACCATACTCATCTACCATATTCACCACCATTATTGCAAGAGGAGCTTGAAGGCACTTGGGACAAGAAGATATTTTGGGCATCTTTGGAGGAGTGACACCCCTTGGGAGCTTTGCTTCAACATCTAGAGTTTTCTTTTTTACTTCTTGTTTCCATTTATGTTTCAATTTGTGATGTTGTTTGTGACTTCTATGGCTAGTGAGTAGTTTCTTGATTTGGGGCTAGGGATGTAGCTCTAGTCCAACCATGTAATGACTTTGTGATTTGTGATATATATACTCTTATGCTAGTTTAAAGATCATGACTTGTATGTGTGAATTTACCACTTGTGCATATGAGAAATGTTGTCATGTAAAAATTGGAGATTGGTAACCTTTCGTTTCTAAAGCTTGTTGCATAAGAGCATGGTAATTTAAAAACACGTTGGTTGAATTGTTTTAATTGCTTGGATTCTTCATCCTTAGAACTTTATGCACCTAGGGTTTGCTATGACATTAATCTTAGGTAGTTACCTATCACCTTGGTTGGGATAGTTGATAATATGAAAGAGGATGTGCCCTATAATTTGCCTTGATCGGAGGTTAGGAGGGAATCTAATCTATCTAATTTGGCATAATCACTAATTGCATTGTTTGTTACATGTGAGGGTTAGTGTGAACCCCTAATAACCTCAAATCATTCATCATCATTAAATTTAATTTGTACTTGAATTTGCTTGTATTTCCATTTGTTAGTTTCAAATTCTAGTGTTACTTATCATCAATCAATCAAACAACAACTCAACACTACACATTTGCACATACCTTTATGTTTAGTCTTGGCTTAGCATAGTACATAGTAGGTTATTTGTTAGTTTTATAACTCTAAAATTAATCTAGCTTGTGATTGAAATCCTAATCCAATGTCTTGGGTACGACAACCCCTACTTCCATTTTCATACTAAAACTTGATAACCTTGCACTTGAGGAAGAATAACAACAACCACCGAATCCAACCTGATTTCATTTCATGCCAAATCCAAAAGCCCTCTCTCCCTAAATAATACCCGTGTGGAGGTTAAAAGCCTTTAGAGCTAACATAATGTAAACAAGTTTGCCAACATTAAAATACTTTTCAAGGTATAGCACATGCTGCCCTTCAGGCTTATAATCTTAACAGAAAAACATGTTCAGATAAAAAAAAAAAAAATACATGGGATGCTTTTACAGCAACGAACACCCACCAAATGACTAATTAAGAGTAAAAACTTACATATGATGAGGGAATTTCTGAAAATTATCAAAAACCCAAAGAGAAAACCAAATCCACAGAAGCCCTAATTTCAGTAAATAGAAGCCAGAGAAGATGGAGAGGAAGAGATAGAGGAAATTAACACAGAAGACAAAGGAAACATAAAGGCTGGAACCTATACTTCATACTTTTCAGTAGATCTACAGTGGCGGACGCAGCCCTGACGCTAGAACCACAACTTTGCCAAGACCAGCAAAGAGAGGGATAGCTTGCTCGACCTCAGGGATAGCTAGCTTGAAGGATTTCGATGCGGTCTGAGAGAGTGAGTGTGTGCCATAGAGAGTGAGAGTGTTATCAAATTTATTCTTCACAAAGTCTAAGTCCGGGGGGGGGGGGGTTGATTGTGTCTAACTCTAAGTCTAAGCTAGTCTAAGTCATGTGCTAGGAAAAGTTAAGTGGGAGGGAAAAGTTAGCGCCTTTTTTTTTTTAGGTCAACTTAAGTTATTAGGTTTTAGGATGTAGATAGTCAAAGTGCATATTTTTATATATCAATTAAAATTTTGGTAATATGTTAAATACTTGAAATATCGGCGATAAATCACCCGATATCTAAATTTTTACAACATCAGTTTTCTTAAAAACCGATAATGAAAATGTGATGTCTATTAAGGTTAATTCGTTTATGTAGTTGTGGCTCCTTTGCACACTACACATGGGCATGAAGAAGATAAAAACAAGTACCTCCTTGAGTATAAATTAAGTTTTAATGCACCTCTGCCCAGAAAATCAAGAAAATAACTGCAGAAGACATTAGAGCAATTTGAAAGATAGGTAATTATATTTGAAATAGTAATTAATTAGAACATCTAAAGCAATTTATTTCATTCAATTAGTTTTTATTTGCTCAAGTCAAGCTTCCAGCATATTACACAACCTGTTATTTATACATAATCAAATTTAACTTCTTCAAGATCAGTTTGAAAGATGGAATACAATATCAAAAGAGTAAGGGAGACATCCAATGCCATTTAATTTCTTTAAAACAGTTCCTAGTACTTACACATAAATCATTTGTCTTCTTTTTCATTTTTAAGCATTTCAAACACCATGAAAAAAACAAATACTTTAGTCCTAAGTAAAGCGTGAACAAACATAGTTTAGACAATAGTCTAATATACTGGTTTTCAAGGTTTACACATGACTTTAAACTTGTAACAACATAAGTTAATTTTTAAAACAATCTGAACAGTTGTGCCATCAACTCCATGACTGAGTGTTCTCTTCCCTCAAAGGCTCTACTAGTTCTCTTAGGCCACAAACAGCACAGAATACACAAAGGTGCAACCTTCCAAACAACCTTGTTAAACTTCCAGATAGACTTGCCATGCCAACCCAAAAACAATCTCTCAAGTGTCAAAAAAAACTTGGCATAACCCATAGGAAAAAAAAAAAAAAAAAAAGAGCATAGCCCTATAACTCCCAAGCTATTAGACAATGCATAAGACTTATGATAAAGTAATTAAAGCCATCATCTTCAAAACAGTTTTCCATAACCAAAATATGCATCCATTCCAATACATACCAAACCAATAAATGCATTACAGAACATTCCAACTAGCAGGTTTTTACAATTCTACAATCCATTATTAAATGGTTGAAGTCTGCTATTTATAGAGTCAAATAGAAGGAATTACACCCAAAGATAAAATGGCGGCAAAACTAGTTTAGAGTGCATTGGGGAGGGGTAGGCACCACAACGTACTGGTTCATTGGGCATAAAATGACGAAAAAATGTTTAGATGAAAACAAGCTTATGTGGTACATTGTAAAATAATTAATTTAAGAGATAATTAGGCTTAGATCTTTTAAAAAATAGTTTTTAGATGAATACCGGGAGTGTTTTAAAATTTCACTACTACAAAAAACGTAATACACAACGGATAAAATCCGTTGTGTAAGTTGCCAAAATACCGTCGTCTAATCGACCGACGTCTATTGGGGTACCATTACACAACGGTTATTTTCCGTTGTCTTAATTACATTAACACAATGGTAATGACAGAAATACCGTTGTATATACATCCTAAAAATCTCATGGTCTAAAGACTACTGTTGTTGAGTATATATCTACACAATGGTTTTCTCCTTGAACCTTTTGTTTTATGTTCTCAAGACAACGGTTACGTTTACTAATACATGTATTTTACAACTATTTTAGTTATAAACATAAGGTGAAATATTCATTCACACAACAGTGTTTGGATCCTAACCGTGGTATAGGTCATTCTAAAAATAGGTATTTGAAATGTGTATATGTCTTTCATACTACAGTGTTTATATGAAACCGTTGTTTTCACTACATTAATACAATGGTAATGACATAAATACCGTTGTATATACATTCTAAAAATCTCATGATTTAAAGGCTACTGTTGTTGAGTATATATATACACAACGGTTACGTTTACTAATACATGTATTTTACAACTATTTTAGTTATAAACACGAGGTGAAATAATCCTTAAAACAACGGTTTTTGGATCCTAACCATGGTATAGGTCATTCTAAAAATAGGTGTTTGAGATGTGTATATATCTTTCATACTACGGTGTTTATATGAAATCGTTGTATTATGAATTTAAGATCAACGGGTTTTAACTATATAACCGTTGTATAAGATACTAATTTCAAGTTTAATTAGATGTCTATAGGTATTAGATACATCGGCTTTCTAAGGTTTGTGTGGTATTGTTATGGATTATACAACGGTTTCTGATATTGAACCATTGTAAGTTAATGTTACAAAGCACGATTTCGTCAGAAAAATTGCTGTAAAATGTTCCAGTTTACATCTGGTTCACATAGGCGCGCAATACCTAAAATAGCTAGCTAGGTGTTTTTGGTACAACACCATTGTTCCATGTAGCATGTTTCCCTTTATAATGTTAACATTCTTAATAAATTATACATTAATTCACAAAATCACAATTTGCTCAAATTTAAACTAATCCACAATAAATAAGGATTTTGGAATTGATAAAGTACCAAATATTCAAAGGAATTTCAAGGTAGCTAGTAATTGTATATATGTAGTTTACTCTCTTAACCCAATGCTATTCACACAACCAGCCATGCTATACACAAAAACTATCTATAACACAAAAATCAGCCATCAAGTTTCTAATCTACCAATTTGCTGCCATCAATCTAATCTAGCAATTAATTAAGCCTAGCTATCAATCTTGGCAGCACCCAAAGAAGCTAGCAAAGTGATCAATGATATATATATACCCCAAGCTAGTCTAGCTAAACACATGGCCTACAAAATCAAGTTCAAAAATGCTATACGTTAAAAATCCACCTTCTACTCGATCTACATATATTGCCCCATAAAGTTTGCCCATTCAGCCCGGACTTCATCGATATCTTCTTGGGTATAAGTGTTGTCCTTCCTTCTCTCCCACTGAAACAAGGCAAAAATGAAGTAGTAATTAAAAATAAAATTCAACTCAAAATGAAAACATAATGAATCCAAGAAAGAAATAAACAATATGCCCCTTAGGTAAAAAAGGCCAAGACAACTCATGATATAAGTGCACACTACATTAATTAAGAATCAAGCACACATATATAACCATCAAAATGTCCTAAGCTAACTGCACCCAAAACAGAATTCCTCAATAGCCTAAAGAAATTACACCAGACCACTCATGAATTTGTTATTAGTAATAAAAGTGCATAACTACATTAATTAGAATCAAGCTGAAATCAACCTCAAATTCACACAAGTGATCATTAAACAGGGGCCTAGCTATATAACATGGTCACTTCCACAAGTTTGAAAGAATCCACCCAGTATTCCCAATCTGCATGCACCCAAAATACTCCCCCAAGCTAATTTGTTTCCTTTTATTCCTTTACTATATTTCCAATTTTTCAGCCGCAAAACAAATAAAAGAATTTCAACATTTCCAAGTAAAAGACAATTTTCATATCACTGCTCAGAGTTCACATGACCAACATAATGCCAAGTTACTTATACTTCACTAATGCATACCTTAGTCACAAAAGCTAAGCTCTCATCTTCAATTATTTCCTTCATAAAACGCATAATAAAATAGCCAGACTCCTTATCACTTGGCTGTTGAGGAATGCCCTAAATGCAAATAAACATTAATTAGAATGAGCACATATACAGTCCACTTAGCAATCTGTTATTTGAGTTTTAAAGTAAACTACAAACAAGCCAACCTACCGCCATATTTTTCCAGATTATTGCCTTACGCCCTTGCCTATTCCCTTGAGCATTGAAGATTCTAATCCCACTATCGCATGAAAAACCAAATGATTTTAACACTTGCTGATATATGTAAATAAACTTATAAACTGATGAGACGTCTAATCAACTTACTTGTGCACCACAGTTTTCCATTCATCACCGATCAGACGTCTTCTCATTGGGTCTATGAAATAGACAATCTCCTTATCCGGATTGATAACAGTCAACATCCAATGATTTCTACACATTTATAATTCTCATTAAATACCTTATATGGCAGGAAAGCAGTATTTACAATGACCACATAAATGATTAACTTACCCGGAATTGTAAGGGACCAAAAAAATCTTATCATCACAAGATCCAGCGAACCTATCTGCCAATTACCTTGATCTTTCAGTTACATTTCCACACCCTATCGCACTAGTTCTCGCAGGGTCAACAAAACCAAACATACTTAGCATTTTTGACCTCTTTACCATATTGTAGAGGTGCCTAAAAAAATATTCCGTAAGTAATTGCATAATCTCTTTTGCTGGATATAAATATGTATAGAAAAATAGTCTCATTAAATACCTCATGTAAACCACAATGCAGATTGCTGATATTTCAACCATGCCACCAAATTGGACAATATCTTCACACAGAAGGTGAGTTTTACGAGTTGCCTCAAAAACATCCGCCTCTATTAAAAAGTTGATTGTCTGAACGTCATTCAATACATTTTGTGCATACATGCACAACAACTTCAGTGGCGTAGGCATTGTTTGAAGATTCAACACAATCCCTTTCCCCCTATGTTGCTTCTCACCCTTTCCTTTGGCACGTTTCTAGGTTAAATTATCAATATATGTTAGAGGTAGCTTATAAAAACACCTAAATCAGTTAAAATTACAACAATACAATCAGGTGAGACATAAAAACATACCTCTTTACCAACTTTACCAACTTCCTACTGATTCTGATATGTTACAAAAATTTTTGGCCATGCTACAATTGTCCCAACAGCTTGACCAACAGTTACTACTTCGTCTTTAATTGGGATGGGAAGCAAAACTGAGTCATCCAACGAAGTATAAATTGCAACCCACAGGCATCTCTCTGCCAAAGGAACACCCTGCAATGTCGGTGGGTTGGCATCGTCAACTTCAAGTAATGTAGCGCATGCAACAATATTTTCAAGTGAGCCAACAGTCAACATGCATTTTTCTCCTGTGCAAACAGCCAAGATAAAATATAAGTTAATTTAATGACTTTGACAGCAAAAAATTAAGGCAATTAAACATTGGGTAAGCTAGGATGAAATATATACCTTCGAAACACTATTCTTGTCACTCAAATAGTCTAGGTCGACATTGTCAGCATCCAACATGTTCGTGTTATGCTTCTCCTCCTTTGGATCATCAATCTTCTCCATGCCCATATTCTCAAGCTTCTCGATTTCATTCTTCTCATTTATCTCCATTTCCTTCTCCACATTCATATCAATATTCTTCACAACTTTTTTCTCCACATTGGTGCTTGCCTTATCAGAGCCATATTCAGTAGTATGGGGAGTTGGGGGAGTACGGGGAATAGGGACTAACATCACTGGGGTTGGTCCCTCAGCCTTGGAATTCTTCCCTACCTCTACTGAATTCAATTTATCCATCCAATATTTTCGCTCCTCTGCTATTATTTTCTCTCGCTCTTCTTCCATGATTTGTTTGACACTTTCTCTTATTCTCTCTTTCATACTCTTTCGTGGAGGGAATTAAGTTAAAGTAAGAACTGGTTTCATATAACCTCCCACAGCTCTAACTCTCCCTGAGTGCTCAGGGGTCCCTAATGTCATTGTTAGCACATCACTGGTACCAGAAGTAGATAATGTCCCCTCAGATACTTGTTTCTTCAAATCATCCTGCAACCATACATGAAATATAAATAATCAGGGACTAATAAAGCCAAGATAAATTAAATTATTAAAGAACTCAACACTTTCAAATCCAAGATTGGCAGAATTATAATCAATGGAATATCTATACCTTACTTACAATTCTGGCAGCAGTCTCAGTTATCTTTGCATCTGGGATCTTCCCATTTTTATCTTCATGTGCTTTAATCCAAAGGGTTGCCTGATCAAACCCCCTCTCAGGCATTGTTTTCATCTTTAAAATAACAAATAAGTGTAAACACTAACCAGTTCATGTTTAATAATAATTGTACCAAGGCAGTTAAAGTAAACACTAACCAGTTCATCCTCCAAACCAGCATACCCTTTACGCGATAGTCTATGATGATACTTATGCTTAGATTTCCTCTCCACTTGTTCCTCGTGAAGTTGCTTCAAAACAGAATATTTTCACACATTGAGGTATATACAAATTTAAAGACAACAATTGTAGGAAAATATATGTAGAAAGTAATAGCTTACCCCAAACTGATCCGTAAGCCTATGTAGCACAAACTCCTTCCAATCTGACTGTCAATAAATTGATAGTCTTTAGGAGGATCACCTAATAGCTCAAGTTGATCTTTGTAAGGGAGAACAAATTTACATGTCAGCCTAGACTTGAATTCCCTCCACTTATTTGATGCAGATGCTAACACCATCTTCTTACATTGAGGACTCAGCACAAAAGCCATCTACAATCAATGATGTACTAGTTAAATAAATGATACTATATAATGTTTTAGTTAAATGATGTACTAGTCATATAAATAACCAAGTATTGTTGCTTATCCCTACATTTTCCCAAATTTTATTTTTCATATTCTCCGTAACATCCTTCCACTTCTTTATGGTAATTGGGATCTTTGTACATGCTAAAGTCCCAATGTAAGATTGCTGTAAGATTGCATTTCGGTTGCTGCCTTCCCATGTGGCTGCCCTTTTGAATTAAACTCCACCACCTTTCTGACTTTCATTATTTTTCACTTTACAATGCAATGCATTGTAACCATCGCCCTCTTCTTCCTTTTTCCATTAACTGAGCTATATGTGGTAGCACTGTCCTTTGTCACCTTCGATTTAGTTACAGGAGGCTCAGCTACCTTTGATTTGGAGGTTTTCTTCTTCGAGGAAGCCACTCTTTGTCGTCATTGTCTAGGATGAAATGAAATGAAATATATAGATGAAACATTTTGAAAATATAGTATATATTTAACTAGTAAGAAGTATATATAATAGAGACAATACAAAGATCGATTAGCACAATGTAACTTTTGCAAGATAGATATGTAAATGGAGGATCTTGTAAATGGATCCTTGTTTAATTTTCGAGCAATCTTATAAATGGATCCTTGTTTAATTTCCAGAGACCTAGCTTGTAAATTAGAATGAGCAACCTCTTCTTCCTCCAAAAGAATTAAAAAAAAAAAAACTTGATCCATGTTTAATTTTCTAGAGACCTTGTAAATGGAGGATCTTTTGAGGTTTCAAAATTCAAACCGAGCTTAGTGATGACTTTTTAGAACTCAACTAACAATTTAATGGGTTAAATTTTCTATTATAAATGCAAATAGAAGATGGCTTGAAGCTTGAGGACCGGACCTCCCCCTAGAAGTCCGGACCTTCAGAACCCACCTTGAACCTTAAGGACCGGACCTCCCCTAGAGGTCCAGACCTCCAGTATCCCACCTCTTCATTTCTTTTTGTTTTTTATCCCACAAACTCCACGCCACACTTATACACATCCTCTTCTTTTCTTTTCTTTATTCAAATGCCATATCACTTCCTTTTCCTAATTAAACAAACCCACACCTTCACTTCCTTTACTACTATAAGACATACTTAATTTTCAGACCACGTAAACACTCATCAAAGGCAATGGTAGTGTCAAAGAGATATATATCAAACAAATCCTTCAACTTAGATTAACAGAACTAACCTCTACTTGTCCATAGTTTCAAATAAATTTCATCTAGTCTTTTTCCCGAGGAACCCTTACTTAGCCTATCTTGCAAAGAATGTTGAGAACCACCTGCAGAACCAGAAATAAAAAAAACATTAGAAATAATTCATACATGCAGAAACACACTTAAGAACAAATCACACAATCATTGCCACACCAAAAATAACCAGTTACCTTATATAAATGCCCTTTTGATGCTACTTATCAATCCATATACCCTCACCATCAGGTCTAATGCAGTTTGTAGGATTGTCTCTAACCATTTCATCCAATATCTCAATAGATGGCAGACCTCTAGTAAAAGGTTGATGGTCAACCATACTATCCCCTAACTCATTATCATCATAATCGACATCATTGTAGTTTCTATCTGGGGATAATAGAACAACAGACTAAGCAGCATCTGTAGGGTCTTCCACGTAAAAGACTTAACTCACTTGTCTTGCCAAAACAAATGGATCATGCTTGGAACCTATCCTACTAAGATTGACCAAAGTAAAGCCTAGATCATCTATTTTAATTTCATTTGTACTCTCAACCCAATCACACTTAAAGATAGGTATCCTAAACTTGAAATAGTCAAGTTCCCATATTTCTTGAATCACCCCATAGAAACACATATTTGTAATGATGGGGTTTTTATCCTTCGCAGATGCAACTTGAATTGTCTCCCCTTGCCAGCACACGCCGCTATTTTGAACAGCCCGAACGTCATCACAAGCCTTAGTATTAAAATGAACCTCATTAATGGAATAACTTGCAAATTTTGGGACTTCTATGCATGGTCCATCAGCTAGCCACCTCAGCGTGTCTGGTATGTCATCAATTTCACAATCGAGTTGAGATCTAACCTGTAAGGATAAGCATTCTAATAAAATACAGGAATTACTTAAATACATTAGTGCATCCTTTGAACAAATTAAACTTACTCGATTCTTTAACCAAAGAATGAAAGTGTGATTGTGCTTATCTTGCAGTCACTTGTCATTTTTTTTTAACCTAGGATTTGTAGCCTTTAAATAGCTCATATGATCACTACACAAAATGTGAGATTCCTCAATTAATATTGAGAATTCAACTAATCAAAGACATAATTCATGAAAAGACAAAGGAAATCTGGGATAGTCTTACGCGATATAAGGTGTCACTTCATCTGTATTCTCTAATACAAACAGATGAGCTTGGTCCAAAAGCTCACGATCAACCCTATGTATAGAAGCACCAGATAAGGCCATACATTCCTTAGAAGATCCTTGATTGTGTCTTGATGGGATTCCAATTGAACTGCCAGTAGAAAGATGTTCAGAGCAAAATTCTAAAGCTTCTTCAGCAATATAACACTCGGTAATGCAACCCTCGGGTCGATGGCGATTTCGAACATACCCCTTTAGCACTTTCATATACCGTTCAAACGAATACATCCATATGAAATAAACTGGTCCACATAACTGAACTTCTCTAATAAGATGCACCGTTAAATGAACCATAATATCAAAAAATGATGGTGGAAAGTACTTTTCAAGCAAACAAAGTGTAAGCACTAGATCTTGCTGCATCTTATCTAGTATAGAAGCATCCACCACTTTACTACATATAGAATTGAAGAAGAAACAGAATCTGGTTATAGCATATCTCACAGGCTTCTCCAACACTAAACGTATGGCCACATGGAGCAATTGTTGCATGAAGATATTACAATCATGTGACTTCATTCCAACAAATCTTAAATCCTCCATTGATACCCGACTTCTAACATTTGAAGAATAATACTCAGGGACTTTCATACCAAGAAAGGATTTGCATACAGTTCTCTTCTCTTCCTTAGACAGATTCCAACTTGCTGCAGGCAGATGTGTTCTTTTTTCTCCAACAATAGGTGCTAATTCAGTACGTACCCCCATGTCCAGGAGATCTAAACTAGCAGCAAGACCGTCTTTTGTTTTTATAGCAATGTTCAACAATGTACCGATAATACTATCGCATACATTTTTCTCAATGTGCATAACATCGAGAATATGGCGAACATGAAGAAATTTCCAATATTCCAGTTCAAAAAAAATTGACTTCTTCTTCCAACATGCTCTTATAATGGCACGAGCTGGAGAAAGTTCTTGACGATTATTAAATGCAGCCCTTTGATTTCTATAAGGATGAAATCGTGGTAAGAATCTTTGATGGCCTATGTATGAGCATTTATTACCGTGGACCAACCTGTGGGGTTTTGTGTGTTCTCAACATAATGGACATGCATTATATCCTTTTACGACACAGCTAGATAAGTTACCATAGGCTGAAAAATCGTTTATTGTCCACAACAGTATAGCCTTTAGAGTGAAATACTCTCCTTTGTATGCATCATACACTCCTACAACTCCTTTCCACAAACTTTTTAAATCATCAATCAAAGGTGCTAGGTAAACGTCTATATCATTTCCAGGTTGTTTACGACCAGAAATCAATAGACTCAGCATCATGAACTTTCTTTTCATACACAACCATGGTGGAAGGTTATAAGTGACAAGTAGAACTGGCCAGCAATTGTATCTACTGCTTAAAGAACTATGGGGATTGAAACCGTCATATGCAAGTGCGAGCCTAAGGTTGTTAAGATCTTCAGCAAATTTAGGTCACTTCTAGTCCACTAACTTCCAAGATGGAGAATCTGCAGGATGCCGCATCTTACCATCTTTAACTCTTTTATCAAAATGCCAAGTCAAACTCTCAGATGTTTTACTAGACTAAAACATCTTTTTAAACCTTGGGATAACGAGAAAGTACCACAACACCTTCGCAGGCACCCCCTCCTTAACAGTTGAATACCTACTTAACTTCCACCTTGACACACTACAATTAGGGCAATTAATCTCATCTGCATACTCATTTCTATACAAGATGCAGTCATTAGGGCATGCATGTATTTTCTCATAGTCCATCCCTAAAGCACACAAAATCTTCTTTGCCTCATACATAGATGTGGGTATGTTATTACCTGATGGAAGAAAATCTCCAAAGGCAATCAACTAGTCAATGAAACTTGCATCACTCAATCCATGCTTAGCTTTCAAATTGTACAATCTTACCAGTGCTCCCAACTTGGTGAATTTATCACAACCAGGATACAAAGGTTCATCGCCATCCCCAACCAAATTAATGAAATCGTTAGAATCATTTGAAAATTCTTCCTCTTCATTATCTCTCATATCCACTGTTTTGGAGACAAAATTATCTTCTTGTTCCTCCACACTTCTAGCTACATTCGCAAATGTACTATAAACTTCTCCGTGCCATATCCAATTTTGGTAACTTTGTTCAACCCCATTAAAATATAGATCCCTTATAACTCCAATCCCAAATTGTCTCATATTTTCACATTTTTGGCAAGGACAATGAATGAGGTTTGGGTTTCTAGCATGCTGTAATGCAAACTTGGAGAATTCTTGAATCCCTAACTCATATGCCCTTGATCTTCTATCCGCATACATCTATGACTTGTCCATCTTTGACTTGTCCATACAAACATGCATGTCCTTTATAAAATCATACCAAATATTGACTCTAGTGAAACAAAATAAATACAAAGACAAACTAAACACAACCACTATACCATTGAACATGGGAATGCAATTGAAAACTAACTGGTCTTAGTAAGATTGGTGTTTGAAACCTAGTAAGATTGGTGTTTGAAACCTAGTAAGATTGGTGTTTGAAACATAGGCTTTAGGTCCGGACCTCACTCTTAAGGACCGGACCTCCAGTAAGATTGGTATTTAAAACCTAGGCTTGAGGTCCGAACCTCACTCTTTAGGACCGGACCTCCAGTAAGATTGGTGTTTGAGACCTAGGCTAGAGGTCTGAACCTCTCCTTTAAGGACCGAACTTCCAGTAGCGAACTCAGTTTTCTGACAATATGAAGCTGAACAACCAAGACTAAACAAAAAGAAACAACATTTTGAACAACCAAAATACTGATTCAACTAAAACCAAATCAATAAACAAACCTCATATCAGTAAACAAAATCAATAAACTCATATCTATAAACAAAATCAATAAAGATCAAACAAAATAAATAAGCCCATTTCAGTAAACCCATATCAATAAACCCATATAATTTACAAAATCAATAAACAAACCCCATATCAGTAAAACCCAATAAACCCCATATCAGTAAAATCAATTACAAACTAGAGAGTTTAACACAACCCATGAATATTAACTAAACCCAGAAAAATAGCCCAAATTTTTATCAAGCCACAATAACTTCACCCAGAACCAGAACAAGAATAAGAGAGACAGAGCAGGTGAAAGAGGAAATGAACACTAACCTGCAGGTTGATCTAAATTAGGTATTTCAAGCTAGCACAATGCATCTTAAAAATTATACACCTAGTTCAGTCTTAGTAATTTCCTCAATTGAAATAAAGCAAACACAATGGAGTTAATGAACTTATATGATTTCTATAAGGTAGGGGAGGGGTAGCAACTTTCCACTTCAATATACAATTACTTACTCATAATTATTTTTCTCATCAAAATCAAACATTCATTATAATGAGTAACAAAAGTTAATCAATAGCATCAAGAAATCAACNCAATGAGGACTAGGTTGTGGGCTAAGTGTGTGTGTGTGTGTGTGTGTGTGTGTGTGAATTTCTGAAAGTGAAGTGAGAGGGATTTGACCCAAAAAGACCTAAGGCACGCGATATATTTCATTAACGCGGTAATGCACTTGTCAAATACAAAGACCAGCAAAATTTTATATTTTTGTGAAACTTGCCCAACACAACAGTATTCCCTTAAACTATTGTCTTTTAATTGTTATGAAAAATTATCAAACCAAATACCATGGGATAATATACATTAATATAACGGTTTGTTAAAAACCGTTGTGTGGTAAATTAAGATAACAGCAAAAATACAAAACGTTGTCTATTGACCGATGTCTATTACGTTTTTTTGTAGTAATGTTTATAAGAAAATCTTTTTAATTCATAATAAAGTCTTTTTAATTTATAAGAAAATTATTTTAATTCATAATAAAGTCATTCATGTGTTATA
The DNA here is from genome assembly GCA_003254865.1 of Dryas drummondii. Taxonomy (NCBI): domain Eukaryota; kingdom Viridiplantae; phylum Streptophyta; class Magnoliopsida; order Rosales; family Rosaceae; genus Dryas; species Dryas drummondii. The sequence goes on along the minus strand of QANW01002410.1, from coordinate 78,948 downwards.
TTGTCACAATTTTTTTGAGGTAGTGACATGTAAATAAATAAAATGTAAACTCTATTTTATTATGATATGTAAATTAATTACATCCATGTTGTCATATTACAGTTACATGTCAAAATAATTTATCGATTAGCTGTTACAGTTGAGCTGCTACATTAATCCAGCTCATTGGCCTCCAACAGGCTACAACAGCTTTATTCTGTCATAACTTTTATTGTATTTCACTTTTTATCCTTTTGAAAAGTGCAGACAAAAATTTGGCTACAACTAAAGCTGCTGCTGAAACAGTCATGCCTATTGCCTGCTTCCAAATAAATACCCATGCATTGCGCACATTGCAAAACCTTTGTCACAATATTTAATTTTGTAGCAGAAGCCATGGAATACAAAAGTCATACTATAGAATTTTATTTGCATAGTTGTATTCTAGTCTCATTTATGTTAACCCATATACATAGTTCATATTAGTGAGACCACTGAGCGAATTTTTTTTTTCTTGACATGCAGATCCGTAGTTTTGAATGATTTTATTCAGAAGAATTACTTACGATACAAACTAACCAAAAAAAAAAAAAAGATACAATGAATAGATTAAGTAACATTTGGATCATCATGTTGATGTCCATGGATATTGAAAGAAATTAAATATTGTAAGAAATATTCTAAGAACAAATTGGCAAGTTACTAGGGGGTCGCTGAATGCTGGTTCCCCTAGTAGGTCCATTCTTCACAACAATTACAGTGTCCATACCCCAACTAGCATGACGTTCCAAATGACAGTGCATAAACCATACCCCTGCAATTAATACCCAAATTAATATATGTCAATTACAATCAAATTACATGCATGCAAATTTATTACATACAGATATACAGGCTTCTTCTGTTGAATTATACCTAAATTTATTTATGTTCAGGTATATCTTATTAGGGCCCACACGAGTCGTTTTGTGTAGATCCAAACCGTTCATTTTTTATATCTTTATTGATAGATCATCCTTGCAAAAAATTAGCTAAATCGGAAATCATTTGCCTATCTAACTTTGATCAAATAAATGGACAAACTAAATATTTTCGATGAAACCATCCATTTGTTTTTTCAAAGTTAAATAAGCAAATGATTTCCGATTTGACTAATTTTTTGCAAGGATGATCTATGAATGAAGATGATTCTTGCGAACGGTTCGGATTGACACAAAACGATTCATGTGGGCCCCAACAAGGTCATACCTCAACATAAATAAGTTGAGATATATATATCTCAACAGAAGGAGCCTGTATAGATATATATATATGGGATAGTAAGAATAATTTGCAAACAAAATGAAAAATATCACATCATTTCGATCTTAATATTTTATCTTTGATTAAATTACACATTTAGTCCTTAAAGTTTAGAGCATTTTCAATTCAGTCCCTTTGGTTCAAAAAGTGTAATCATCTACCAATGCTTTTGTGATTCCCATTTATAGAATTTCGAATTGCGTCACCACAACGTCACTAATCATAAGAAGTTTGACAGATTTACGAATTTGGCCTTCGTTGCAAATTAATTAAACCTAGGAGATCTCCTTGCAAAGTAAGGGCAATGCTTGGGTGCAACCCTAGGGGTGCACTTCCGCATCCACCCCCTCCCCCAACGTCCTCGTTCAGCAGTGTAGGATCAGAACGGTTTATGTTTTTGATCACCTATTAAAAATTATTTTTACAAAAAAATTAATTCAAGTGAAAATCATTTAGTTATGTAATTGTTATCGAATAAATAGATGATTTGGTCAACAAACCACTCTTTAAATACAGACTGTCCATTTATTCGATAATAATTATATAATCAAATGATCTCCGATTGATCGATTTGATTATTTACAGAGATCATTTTTAATATGTGATCTAAAAAATGATGATTCTGATTCTAAGCCTGCAATGACGAATGAGAATTTTTAGGGGGAGGGGTGGATGCGCAGGTCACCCAAATATTTTCCGCAAATTAATATATCTTCTTATCAAATAGTATATGTGTATGTATGTTGGCACATAAATTGTTAATATGATTTATTGAGAATTTGTTAATACTTATTTGAATATATGATTCTTATTAACAGTATGACAATATGATATAAGATATATATATATATATGTCGTCTAGCAGGCCAAAAGAAATTACTAGACTATCTTAATATATATATATATGAATTAATTAATGAAGCTAATAAGAGATAGAGATCATGATTTACCAGGATTGTTAGCAATGAATCTAATGGTAGCCCATCCATTCTTAGGAACTCCAAAGGTGTTGACTTCTGGTGGATCAACCAAGTTGTAAGTTGCCGGGGAAGTGGTCTCATTGAAGTTGCCATAAGCTGACCCAACAAGATAGAAGCTGTAACCATGCAAATGCATTGGATGGTTTTCTGCATTCCCAACGTTAGTCCCCTGGAACACCATTTCAACTGTTGCACCATACTCGATCACCTTCACCTGCGTCCCCACAGTTGGTAATAGATAAACGTCTGTGCCGATCCCGGTGTAGTTGAAAGTAAGCGGAGGTTGACCGGGAAAGTCATCCTCGTAGACATTAGGTAAGCTCCTGCAGGAATCAGGATCGATATATGGTTTCATTCGGGATTAATATTGTGAATTAATTAATTGCATTATATATCATAGATAATGACAACCAAAGCATGTAAATCTAAGGATTTATGGATTAAAAATGACCTAAGAAATTATGGTAATTATAAAAAAGTTTTTTGGTTAGGGAAAAATATATACCAATTTCATACTTGTAGTTTGAGTGTCTTTAAAATTAGGTCCATGTAGTTTCATTTTTTAATCCCTCCGTAGTTAAGCCAGTTCCTTATGACATTGTTTGTTACTTTTTTTGTAACCATTTGGTCTTTATATTTTAAGCCAGTACCTTATGCACTAAATCAACTTTAATTTAAAATTTTCAATACTGAATTAAAATATGGAGAATTAACATTTTCATTTAACAAATTGACAGACTTTTCATTTTGTTCCTAATTGTAAACGAAACATAACTACCTGAACTTGTTTGAAAAAATTGAAACTATACAGACCTAATTGGAAAAACACTCAAACTATGAAGGACCAAATTGATATATTTTTAAAAGGGGCCCTTAAATACAATGATTGTAATTATAAAGACAACAATGCTAGTTTCAATTTTTTTCTTTTTCTTTACCCTTTCTAATTGATGAAAGACAATATAGCCCTAGCCTTTTAATTATTTTTTTTTTTCAGACTCTCAAAATCTGATGACCGGCCATAATAGTAAAATAGGAATTAGAATTGTATATGTACCTGTAGTATGCTTGCAGTATATCCGTAGTTGGGGATGCAAAACTGATGTTGTTCAAGCTAGCAGACAACCTATTACCGTTAGGTCCCCCACAAGTTTCATTAGCAGCACATGGAAGCTGATTCACAGAAACTGTGATAAAAATTCTTTCAGTGACGTTTTTCGGGACACTAATCGGATGGTCCTTGCTTGCCAATGCCCTTATCTTGCTTGTGAAATTGTCAGCAGACTCTTTGTCTGTGACAATAGGCAGAGTCGGCATTGCAGGAGTGGCTGGAGCAGTGTAGTTGCCTGTGTATTGGAGAATGGCCGTGGTGGTGGTGTTGTCGAACGGAGCGCCCGATTCAAAAAACGGACTGGAGGCAATGTAGTAGTGGCTGGGAGTCTGGTTTGCCGCTAGCAAAATGTCCATGGTCTGCCCTGGAGTTATCATTATGTAGCTGGTGGGTATCGGCTTGATGTAGGCACCGTCTTGTGACACCACTGTGAAGTTGTGTCCGGCGATTCCAAAGAACATTTCTTCGTTCATCACCGCATTCACTAGACGAAGAAGATAGGTCTTGCCGTATACAACTTGCAGAGTGTATATAGTTTCTGCACATTCAGAAATATTATAATATATATAATTAGAATCATGGGCTAATTACAAATAAGTCCATAAAATTTTTCACAATTACATTTTAATCAATGCACTTTTTCATAATTTCATTTTAATCACTATTAACTAAAATAAAAAATATATATATGAATTACAATAAATTAATAAAATTACATTACTATTCACATTTAGATTTGTATTAGGTTTATATTTGACTGTTACGTAACAAAACGGCTTAGGATTTAGCTCCTGGGTTTTGGACAAACCTAAACTCTAAGCCATAAGCTCCGAAACCCTAATTGTAAACTCTAAACCTCATTTTTAAACCCTAAACCTTATTTATATACCATGCACTCAATTTATATACCCTAACGTACTAAATTAAGAACAATGTTATAATTTTACACCTATACGTAATGAAAATAAAAGATGGGCAAATTGATATTTTTTAAAGTACCAAAATACATGACATCATTAAGTGGATTGGACTTAATGACTAAAATAGGCTGGGACATTGACTAAAATGTAATTTCTCAAAATATACCATTGACTAATATGAGATAAGAAATTTGATATTTACCTATTTATAATATTAAAACTTATTATTAGCTTTTTTGTCATTTGCTATAGAATCATTCACAATCTAACAATATAAGATGCATGTTTATCTTATTAATTAGACTTCGAATGTACACCCTCATTCATATAAGAATAAGCTTAATCAATAGTTAAGATTCACAATCTGTTAACATAAGCATAGATCTTGTATTGTCTCTAATAAAAACATTAGTCTTTAGATTTATACACGTTTTGAGGCAAAGATAGCGACAAATAAATTAGTGAAATGATATATATATAATTTCTTAATAATTACCATTGGTGCAATTGTATAAAGCTCCTGGCCAACCGTTGATTGTGAAACCATCGGAAGGGTCTGGGTCACCTCCGACTGCCATGGCATCGTCTATTAGTACCTTCACGTCTGCATTGAACCATGATGCTGCAGATCCAATAAAGAGGAAAGTTTAGATCATATGGAACTAAAAAACCATTAAAAAAGAAATATAGAATTAATATTTCAAGATGATGAATAAACGATATATATTTTTTATAAACAACTGTCGTGTACAAGTTTTCAACTTACGACCACTTCACAATAAAAATGAGACTGATTATCATCGTCTAATAAACCAAATTGTCATTGACATAAACAACGAGACATTGAGAAATATTCAAAATGCATTTAGAGAATTGGTCAGACCTATTTCGATATGTAACCTTTCTAGAGTTTCAATAGAACATCTCTAATTTAAAAATGTTCAATAAATAAAAGTAGTTGACATTAATTTATTGGACAACAATGAAAATGTATGAAGCAATTCTAATGACATAAGTGATGTGAAACTCATCATAAAAAAATAGATGGATTTTACTTGTTTTTAATTACAGTCCCATATAGTGTGTCGGACGGAGGATTTCAAATAATTTTTGGAAGTTTGGGAAAGATTCGAATTAAAGAAGAAAACATTAAGGTGACAAGAAGAAGTTAGAAATTGAATATACCAAGCACAATAGTCTCCTCAGCATAAGGCTTGGGAAATGGGTAAGGCTTTCCTCTAGCAGGTAAAATAACAATGGGACCATGGACTGTGGCACGTGACCAGTCACTATGTGCATGCCACCACAGAGTTCCTTCTTCATCTGAAAATATAACCTCGTAAGTGAAGTTCTTCCCTGGCTTGATCGGGCACTGCGTGATGTTTTCGGGACCATCTGACCATGGATTATTTGGTTGCTTCACTCCATGCCTGAAAATTATGGTCCAAACATGGATGTATATTTCAGTTTACAAATATTTATTGAATTTTTGTTTATATCATATATGGGTATATTCTAGGACAATATATATATAATTTATAGCAAAACACATGTTCATCCACTCATTATATATAAATTAGCAGCTTTAAGATTCCGGTCCATTTTTTTATTTCATGTATTTTTATTGGATTTTTTTTCCTGTGCCGAACAGGGAATCATTGCCCCTGCCGTGCATATGAAATTTACTCTAAAGGTAATTAATCATTTTCTATTTTTTTGCTGGGTTGTCTGTTGCATGATCTCTCTTTAATTTTCTCTCTTCAAAGTTGGTGCCATATGGAAAAACACATGAGAGAGAGAGAGAGAGAGAGAGAGAGAGAGAGAGAGAGAGAGAGAGAGAGAGAGAGAGAGAGTTGTACCAGTGAATGGTGACACCATAGTCTCCTTTATTGTGCACATTAACAAAAGCCCTATCTCCTTTACGAACATGAATTGTTGGTCCTGGGAACTGCTCATTCACAGTCAGCAACGGCTTTGTTGTACACATCCTTGTAAAATTCGTCTCCTTCAGCTGCAAACCAGATCAATTGGGTTATTGGATATATATCATACATTTAATTCATATTTACAACAAATATAAGAATATATATATGTATAAATTCTCTATAACAGATGTCCGCAAACTAAAAGTTTACGGACGCATAAAAGATGACTTGATTCTTCTGCCGTCATTCTCTCTAAAGAAGGACGATAAATACCTAAACATGCATGGAGAGAATCATAACATATATTGATGTGCAGTACTACTATACTTACAATAAAGCTATAGTGATGGACGTTATAAGCCATAGACAGGAGTAGTCCATCAAGAAAAAAGATGGCTAGAAGCCCCAGCATCGAATCCATTTTCTTCATATGACCAAAACAAAAGAAAAAAAACAAAAAACAAAATTAGCTCTTTGTATGTCACTTTGTTTTTGTGTGATTTTCAGCTGGCGTTAATGAGCTATTTATGGACTATATGTTTCAGACACAAACGGTGTCTTACAAATCATAAATTATTCGTTTCAGAAAACCCACTTTCCTTTTGGTCTTCTATTTAATTATATATAACTGGCAAACCGCTAATCATATCTCATTCGACTCATCCCCACCAAACAGTCCATGCATGGAGTACTATAGTAAATTTTCATCAGCTGGCTTTCAAGTTTTTTAGTACCATTGTAATTTGATATGCAGAGGCTAGAATACTCAATCCGGAGCTAATTGGCATGATGGTGCGATCTAAGATATTATATACGCACACATTTATATATATATAGGAGGAGCTTATTAAGAGAATCCTTTTGATAAGGATAAAATGGGAACCCAACTCTAAATGCAATTCAATAATCTGAATCGTTCATTTTTTAGGTTCACACTTAAAGATCATCCTTACAAAAACTTAATTGAATTGGAAATCCTTTAGTTATCTAATTATGCCTGAATAAATATACGCACAATGTTTTTGACAAAGACTAAAATAATTATGACGCAAATCAAATGGTAAAACATGCATGTTCCAATTGTACATGTTGATTTTTTTTAGAAATGATTTTTAAATATTTATCTAAAAATTGAATCGTTCAAATTATTAGTTCACAATGCGAGAAAGCTGAACAATATATGCAATATATCCCTTTTGATTCTTATCAAAATAATCCCTCCTAAGAAGCTCCTCATATATATATATATATAGATGAGTGCTCTAAAGCTAACCAGTTAGCATGTTAATACGAAGCTAACTATGCTTTTGGACCCACCACATCACTAATCTCATAATCTGAACCATCAATTATTTAGGCCCTACTTCAAAGATCATCATTGCAAAAAATCAAATAAATCGAAAATCATGTAGTCATCTAATTGAAATCAAATAAATATACGATCAGTATTTTCGATAAAAGCATAGAAATAGTTGTTATTATAATCAAATGACTAAATGACTTCCGATTTTGAAGATTTTTTACAGGGATAATCTTTAAAGTAGGGCCTAAAAAATATACGATTCGGATTTTGAAATTACATTGTGCAATGGGCCCAACATGGTAGTTAGTTTTGTATTAACTTACTAACAAGTTAGTTTTACAGAATTCTTGATATATATATATATATATATACTACCGAGCACTCGACTGCATGTTCACACGTCCATTGATTCGTACCTGATCGAATCTTATATATATATATTGTTATATAAGCCTAGAATAATCAATGTGGGATATACTCTTAACACATCCCTTCTTGTGTGGCATTACTAAGCCAAGTACCTGGATGAACTAGATTGTACGTGTGATGCGCACCACAATAGGTACTATATATTGTCTGCTCTAATACCACAGTCCCGCTTAATGAGGGACAAGTTTTGAGTAACTATGAGCACCTATTACATGTCGTTACAATGAGCGAATGAGTTATCCATTTAGGTAATTATACTTTTATTCAAAGGAAGATTATCCAATAGGTGCTCAAAATTACTCAAAATTGACCCTTAGGAGAACATTTATATATGCTAGTACATGTAGAAGTTTTGATTCTCTTATGACCATGAGAAATGTAAGCATACATAAGAACGAGAAAAATGAGCCATTGAATTACAAAACACCTATTTCAAATTAATTAAAATCTTACAATCTAATGACTATCCATTCTAACAAGTTAGAGCATTTAATTCAAAATTAATTGATAATAAGTGGAGATCGAGATACAAGATATATTATATTCTAAAATGCAAAGGCTTAAAATTCCTAATTTTAGATATATATACTCTCGGCCAACACGCTCCCTCATATGCAAGGTGACTAAATCAAATACGCTAGTGAACTATATATATATATTAATGAGAAAATTTTTGTAAAAAGACTCCAACTATACTCATATTTTCAGTTGAGGATCCGTTTTCACGTACTTCGTTTCAATTAAGGACTATAATTAACTGAAGTTCTCAATCAAGGATTTCTGTTAATTCTGTTATAACTTCTGTCAAAAATTAGTCACATGCTAAGCACGTGTCCAATTTTTAAGGATAAAAATCTCTATTCACCTAAAAAGTACGTAATTAAAATATAAAACTAAAAAAACTAAAATAATTATAAAAAAATATTTATATGAAAAAAAAAAAAAAAAAAAGGATGGAGAAACCCTCCTCACCAGTACTGACGACAACCACCTCCACTTTCTCTTTCCCTTCTCCTACCACCGCCGGCAACTCCCCCCTCCCCTTGAGGATCGAGTGTATTTGGAGGATCGAGTTCTGTTCATGCAAAGGTATTCCTAAAGATTTTTGGATGTGAACTAAGTCTTGGTGGTCCAAAATCACAATCAGTCAATATTGCCTTTTCCCAAAGATAGCAGATGACTCTGCATTTGCTTCGGAATCTTTTGAATTACAACCAGTAGGTACTTCATATGGATGTCTAAGTGAGGAGAGTGATGACAGGGGGAGGACCACCGCCGGTGGAGGGGAGAGTCATCGGCGGTTGTGGCCGGACAAAAGAAAGAGAAAATGGGGGCGGGGGGTGAGGTTCGGTGGTGGGGAGGGTTTAGATCCTTCCTTCCACTTTTTTTTTAATTTATATTATAGTTTTAGTTTTATAACCATTTTATAAATTGTAATACAATTTTGTCCCTAAATTTTGGTCACATGAACAATTTTCGATGAAAATTTTGACAAACTTGACGGAATATCATTAATTGAAATAAATTTTTAATAATAGTCTTTAATTGAAACGAAGTGAAAACAAAATTCTCAACTGAAAATAGGAGATCAAATATTTGGAGTTTTTTTGCTAAAATTATCCCTATATTAATTAGGTGATATAGAGTTCGTTATTCATTTTGTCTGATGCGTACATTGCTTGCTTTGATACAATATAGAAGTTAGAAAATCTAGAACAAAATAATTTGGTAATTGATGAAGAAAATATTAGGATTAAAATATACAACCCGTGAGGCATACTCTGAGGTCTGAACAAGATACTTGCGTTTTATTTCAGCAGTATATATAGTTATTGGGTCGTAAACTGAAAAGAAAATTAAATTCAAATAATTAATTTGATTCTCATGCATGCATATCCGGCCAAGTTTAATATATAAATATATATGTTTGTATGTATATTTAAATTTTAATTTCACTATTTAATTTACGCCCGAATGGGCCGAATCCCTTGTATAAATTGCATGTGGTGGTTGTTCCATATGTTATTAATAGATAAAAAATAGAAACTCAAGTATAAACGTGAACAATTGAAGCCAATATATCAGAGTCCACATGGGGAAGAACCCGCGCGAAAATGTTAACTATGGACTACAACGGTTAGAATTAAAGATAACATATATTATTTTATACGGGTATGTAAAACATGTACAACTTGCTATATTTTGAATAAAGCCGGAATTCCACCTAGTCCGAGCGATCAAAAGAGGAATAAAAGAGCCTGGCCAAAAGAAAAAAGAACAATAAAAGATAAGAAAACAAACACTAGAAATGAGTGAGTAACATTTAATTGAAGAAAAAGAGAAGTTGCATATGAATGAAGTCTTTTCTACTTACTATAGATAGAGATGACTTAGACATCTTAAATTTATATTTTAAATGATGTGTCAATATTTTATTGATTAAACATCACTTTAAGATTTATTTATTTCTCAATAAGTAAAATATTTACACCTATAATGACAAATCGATCAATTGAGATCCAAATTTGGAATCATCAGTATTATTGTTATTGATACAAGCACGTCAGAGTTTGTATGTGTTAGAATTTTTTGCTCATCGTAATCTTTATTGTGATGGAAGCCAAGTGTTTACACATATTTAGTGCATACTTAATTTTCGTGGAAATATCCTTTAAAGTTTTCTTTGAATTAGTTCGGGTTCCGACCCAATTATCAAAACATTGAAGAAAACAACCAAATCAGGAAAACAATCAAACGGTAAATGTGGATGCGGATGTACAACTCAAACTACAGATGCAGCTTTCGAGTGATCAACAACTGTACATCTATTAATTAACTACATTTGCAATTTTAATGCATCTACAGTTACAACATTGCAACTATATTATATATTCTCAATAAAAATATTAATTTTAAATCTTCAATCAATAAATCTCATAAAACACACTATAAGAAACCTAATCAACCTCACAATTATTATTCAAGTACAAAATTAAAAAGAATGGTAAATGCATCCAGCAAATGCATATGTCTTCTAAGTGCTCGGCAAAATGTTAACTATACGACGGTCTAATTTACGTTGACGGTCGTGCTTAATGCGCACATATTGTCAATTCCTTATCTTAATTATCATATTGACTGTGTTTATGGTTAAAATTTTTAATTATTTGGTAATATGGAGTAATAAACCTTAAATAAGTTAATAACTTTGGCCTGAAAATTAAAGTATCAACAAAAGAATACCCATTAATTCTCACTCGCGCGATCATAACTTGTATTGAACTATAAATAACCCCAACATAACACACCTATGTACATCAAGCAAAATTCTCCTCATGTGTTTGTTAAATTAATTTTGTGCTTTATTGTTTAACATATTTTTCTTCTAGCTATAGCCGACGCGGTGGCAATCTGCATTGTATCGTATCCACTTTTCATTTGCAAGAAATCACGATTGATTTTATTCGTCAAGTCGGTTACTTGCTTGGAAAGTAAGCATGATTGTGGTAATTTTGTCAATTTAATTCATTTATGAATGATGAATTGATGATGGAGACCTTTTGCAATTAATTAATTTGCCGTGGCTTATCATGACATGCTCAAAAAAAGGAGAGGGTAGGAGGTGGAGTCTGTTCCGATCGACAACATGATAATTTTGCGTAATCCGGCCTTGGTCTGTCCATCACGTACCTTCAGCTTAGATAATTTTAATTACATTGATCGAAAGCAACAGTTGCTTAATTGATCAAGCAAACGTACGATAAACAAAGGGAATGAATTAAACTATTGAATGAATTAATGTTGAAGTTAGAAGCATCCATGCATCTTGCTAGCCTGCACACTACAATAAAGGCAATACTCATCCTAAGCTATCCAGAACCAGTTTATTTAGATAAGTTTGATATAAAATTGGCCACTTGGTTTCATATATTGACCATGCCAGACCACGTCAGCTGGCCCCCTATCCGAATAAGACTCATAATTAAACTTCTTCCGACAAAAAGAAAAGACTCATATGAACTTCCATAATTCTGGAAGATTTCTTAGGTCAAACACTCTCTTAATTGTAATTATCAAACACCCTGTTCATTAAAATTTTAGGGCATATTATGGAGATTATTCTTTTTTCTCATTGTATTTTGTTGGCAACTAGTGTTAATAGGCCATTTAACTGATCTTCTCTGGTTCTCCATGACCATATTTTCGTAAATAATTAAGTTAAACCACCAAATAGGTATCAAAAGCTCGTTCATGGGATTTGCACATAAAACCCTAATCCAACGAAATAGAGATTAATCACATTATACTATACCAAATTGTTATTATCGAATTAACTCTTGGCTCATTAAGTAATAAAGAGTAAACCAAAAGTCCACACATATAAACAGAACTCATGCCAAAACTCGAGTTATTAGAATGCAAGTTAAAAGTTAATTCTTCAAATCATATATTTTTTTTTTCTTAGCCAAATAATTGGATCATGAAGCACTAGCAAAACCCAGAAATTTCCAGTTCATTAGATTTCAAAAGATAGACGCACAATCATGCATGATAGACACTCATTTAATTCCCAATTTAAAATTAATGCCAGCCAAACCCCAAAGCATATCCCTACACAAAAGTGGCATACGCATGATGATCATGATCCCGTATTAGTTCTATACGCATGTAATTAATAAGATATGCCAAATTCTTATATATTAATATTGCTTTTTAAGGCATTGGGTATTAATTAAGTCCATCACGAGATAATAAGTAATTATATGTATATTAATAATTCAAAAAGTGGTTTTCTCTTTTTTCTTCTTTGTTATAACAATTGCCAAATGGTAACTTGCTATTGCTTAGTGAAAGTAGGTTTCTTTCTTTCATTAGTTTATTGAAAGTAGGTTAGGTTACATCATAAGCAGATGAATAATTAATTAAGTGGTATAATTAATGACCCTTTTAAGAATGATCGGAGCACTTTATGCGGAACCGCGATGGTTACAGCTATTTGGTCAGCTTTGCCTCAATAGTTAAGAATTCTATTTTTTTATACTTATAAAAAAATATGCTTAAAACCGTCATCCAAAAAGAACCTGCAGCAGACGTGTACCTATATATTCCTATTTAATTTTTTTTTTTTCATTGGGGAAGGGTACGGTGGTGGATCACACTTGAGTGCAAAGTGAGCAATTTTACGGTACTGAACTTCCTAACAACTGATCTTTAATTAAGATCTCTATATGGTATAATCGATCATACTGACCAAATATTTTGTATTTGGCTTCCATTGATAATTTATAAAGGGGAAAGCTATCTATTTTCTCCAATCTATTTTCTTAACCGACCTTTTTATTTATTTTACTAATTCCCTAGTGTTTTTTCTTGATCGGAATCATTTATTTTTTAGATCATTTTATGAAGATCATCTCTGCAAAAAAAAAAACCAAATTGCAAATCGTTTGGTTAATTATGTAACTGTGATCAAATAAACTGACGATTTCGATAATAGTTTGATTTATCGTTTATTTATTTGATAATAATTAAATAACCAAACGATTTTCGATTTAGTTGATTTTTTGGAGAGATAATATTTAAAGAACGATCTAAAAAATGAATTGTTCCGATAATAAAAATACATATGCAATGTACGTGGTTAAATTAGACCATAAATTATCTATTATGTCCATTAATAGGCAAATGATTTCTGATTTGACTAAATTTTTGCAAGAATGATCTATTAATGAAGATTTAAAAAATGAACAGTTCGGATTGACACAAAAAGAGTCATGTGGGCCCCAATAAAATTATACCTCAACATAAATAAGTTGAAGTATATCTCAATAGAAGAAGTCTGTATATATATATATATATATAAGGATAATATGTTGGGAGTACATAGGGACCTACCCTAGCCTACAATGTGATCCAAATCATCCCATGATCGAAACTATTTATTCCGTAGATGACTAAAGAGTTTTATTTTGTTAATTTTTACGGTGATGATTTTTAATAAGAAACTTAAAATTTAAATGCTTCAAATGATTAGTTTACATTACAAGATGATCTCACAATTAATGCAATTCTTACTTTTTTTTTTTTTTTTAAATAAATGCATCCTTGTTAGAGATCGAGTCTTAAATGTTTTAATTTTTGTATTTAAAGCAAATTTGTAATCGTCGTATACTTATTTAGAGTATTTTATATTAAGAATGTAAAGTCTTGTGTTATACTATAAGAAAAAGATTTGTGCTTATTAGCCATTGGATTTTCATCTAACGGCACAGTAATCAGTCACTCATCGAAATACTAACAGATAAGTGTGTGTTAATTTGAACATCAGTGTATAATAGTGTATTAACTTGAAAGTTGTAATTAATTAACTAGGTCTATAGACCTAGCTAGGGAGTTAATTAAAAACTTAAAATGCTAGAATACGGGGTTTTGTTTTACTTGGGTTTTTGAGGGACCACGTACATTTTTGTCATTACAAAAGAGGGGCATGCCGAGGTAGAATAATTATTTGAATATATCTTTAACATAATTTTAAATGGATCGATGAACAACTCAAAGTTCCAACTTCTTATTCTGTTTGGCAGCTGGGAGAGGTGGAAAAGCAAACGGTAACATGCGTTTGAAATACTAATTAACCCTATTTTTGGAGACGTGCGTAGGTAGTAGCAAGTGGCTATTTTTTTTTTCCTTTGATTAAACTAGAAAAGGTGGTCAACTTTTTCTACTTTTTATTTCTTTTTTTCTCTTTCGTGGTTGGCAACTATCTTTTTAAAACTGTGTGATTGTTCATTGTCGGTGTTAATTACAGGAGGCACTAAATTATTGCACTTGTATTGTCACACACCTACATGTTTACATAATGAAGCCATAATAAAATAAGCATCCAATAGGCTAAGTCCTACCTAGCTAGGTGCATGGTCCCATTCTACTCCATATATCGAGACTATGGTTTGGTTTCACATTACTTGTTACACATTAACTAACTTTCTGGGAAAGTTTGTTGTGACTTACATTAAAGTATTGAGTCGTGCTAATTGTTAATATTAATATTGCAAAGTTTTAGACGATGAGAGAGAGAGAGAGAGAGAGAGATTTATCCCATTAACAAAGGTACAAAACAACACAGCAAAGCATGAGGCCAATTATTGCACAGATTTCGGTCGCAAACATGACAATTAAGACCATGTGCAATGGTATAATCAATAATTTCTAGAGTTGGGATAAAAAAGAAAGACTAGCACAAGGATTTCGAGGTTTATTTTGTTATAAATAAAACACGGACACGGACACGGACACGTGTGTTAAATTATTTCGAATCCAAAGTTCAAATAATTTTAAATCTATAGCATTTTTCAAAAGAAACTAATACTAAAGTTATTAAGTTTGTTTGCCAATTAACATGTGTGTATATATATATATATACATCACCATATATTTCTTTATTGAAAGAAATAAGGTTTAAAATGTTTAGATTTTAATAAATAAAATACCGTTACATTATTTGATAAATATAATTTAATAAGACATTAAGACAATACTCTAACTACTAGTGCACATAAAGTCTCACATATTTGTACCTGCATATATGAATGGGCTTTAATTAATCTCTAGCAATTAAGAATCATGCACATGGTGAATTGACCAAAACAAAAAAACAAAAAACAAAAGAATCATGCACATGGCATGCACTAGATGCAAACAAAATCAACTACATGCATGTTGCAGTACTAGCTACAAGATCGATGCATCTCACCTGCATTCTGAGTTTTAAGGAAAGGCAGATGATGCTGAAGAAGTACACCCAAGTCTGCTTTCAGATTCCCATTTTGGTTTTTCCAAACTCTCTCATATTAAGTGAGTCCCACAATATTATGGTCCAATATGAAAGAGTAAAGAAAATAGTTTTTGTTTCCAATCACTTTCCTTGAGAAAATAATTGAATTTCACCTTTGACAATACCTTTCCAGTTCCAGAGCATGAATGCAGTACTTCTGTGACACTTATAGAAGCGACTAAATAAGTAAAATCTATTCGGACTGAAATCTGATGATAATATCCAAAATAAAACTATGAACAAATGGGAAAGATTTAAGTATTAATTAGAAGCTTGAAGATTGCAAACTAATGAGGAGGGGATCGAATTTTATAGCATACCGTACCTTACATGTTTATGCAGTACACTATACATGAAGTACAAAGCATGTACTACATCACCTAAGTAAACAGTTCCGGACTTCCCTATCTATTTCTTTAATTATCTAGTACTTGCCCTCAAAATCTAAAATCATTTTTCATTAAAAAAATGTATACATACATAAAAAATAAAAAATTGTTGTTTAATTAATTAACCTATTTTTTACTATATATGACTTAATTATTTTCCTTTTTTTTGTATAAGCAGAGGAAATATTAAGTCATGCTTCTGTTAGCTTCAATCCAAATAGTTCTGTTAGCGAATATGCCTAGCAGATCTCTCTTTCTTTTGTTAATTAAAACCCATCTCCTTAGAGCACTTGCATACCCCAAAATTAATGGGAAGAGGCTCTTCTTTCTTGATTTCTATGTTCTGGTTGTCAAAAACTCGAAATGCATGCACATTATATGCTCAGTAAGACCGCCTAATATTCACGTCATTAGGTAAAATAGAACCACCAAACTTAGGTGTTACAAAATGACACTTTTTTATTCTATTGTGAACTTATGAAAATATGTCAATTGGTCACACCCAAGGAATTAAATTTCATTTTTTTAGAGTGTCGAAATCGAAACACACGTTTGATAATTTTTTAGGAAAATTTCGGAAATTTTGCCGAAATTTTGCGAAATTTACCGAAATTTACTGAAATTTATTGAAATTTATCAAAATTTACCGAAATTTATCGAAATTTTCGAAATTTTCATATTTTCTATTTTCTCCAACTTCAGAAATTCACTAAAAATAGCTCGAGACTCCAAATAATTCACCGAAAAATTCTACGAACTTGTATTAATGAATACTAATTTCCTATATAACCTTAAAATAGTCAAATTGCTTTCAAAAAAATTATGAAAAATCATACTCTTATAATTTAATTCTGAAAAAAATAATAATAGTCAAATTCTTGAATTTTTCATTTTCTAAAATTCATTTCCACACAACTAAGCTCTAGAACCGCAACCAAATACCTAAGTTAGTTAAAATAAATTTAAAGAAATTTCTAATTCCTTTAAACAAACCTTAAAACAAATTTGAAAAATTTAAGTAACAAAATTACCATAAGCCAAAATTTGGGTTATTACACTTGGTGAAGACAAAGCTTGGCTAAGTAAAAGACACGGGAAAAAAAGAAGGAAAGATAAAAAATAAAAAAAAAAGACTGAAGAGAGAGGCACGGGGAAAAAAAGTAAAGAAAGAAAAATAAAATGAGGGAGGGTTTAGGGCCTTTGGGCAATTGGAAAGAAGAAAAAAAATTTGAGATTTCTTTTAGTTATTTTAAATCTTAAACTTTAATAGATTTCTATATAAAAAAATAATTAAAAGTATCTTAAAGGGCTTAAAACCTAATATTCTAAAAAATATAGAGTATATAGGGTTTAATGTATAGATTATAGAGTATAAAGAGTATTAGGGTATATAGAATATATAAAGTATTAGAGTTTAGATTTTAGTGTATAATTAAATTATAGAGTATAAATAATATACTAATTTTGTTTATTCATTATACTAATTTTATTTAACAGTATTTACTTCAGCGCGCATTATATTCACCTTATATCATATGAAACCTATTATATAATTTGATTTCTTCAATGTTTTTTATCAATTTAGTAGATAATATGTTAAATAAACATATGGAAAAGTTTCATTCAAAATTTCCGTATTTTGATAGCAATTTCCGTCATCAACAATCTTTATTGTTGTAGAGAATTAAGTTTTTCTTGTCAACCACACCTTCAAACTTTGAATGAGAGAAAAGGACGGGTGTTTTTTTTTTTTGGCAAAAGGATACTTTTGGTCTTTATAATTTCACAAAATTTTCATTTGATCTAATTCTTTTAATTTTACCAATTTTGATCATCTATTTTCAGTACAATAACAACTAAGTCCAAATTATTAACTTTGTTTAAATCGTTGAGGAAAACTTCGACGTAGAAGCACGTGCTTCACTAGTGAGTGCGATTTCATACATTTAATTTACTTTACCTTGATGCCTATTTAAGTCTTTATCCACCATTGTACATAGGGCTGGGATTTTATGCCGAATTACCGAAATTTACCGAGAGCCGACCGCAAAGTGCACCGAAAATTACCGAAAATTGAGGTAACCGATACCGCCACTTCGGTATTAGTTCCGAACCGTCTATTTTGGTAACGGCATCGGCTTACGGAATGCAATACCGGCGGTATACCGATACCGAATCCCAATTTAAAAAAAAAATAAAAAAATCGTTTTTATACATTTATTTGATTAATTTTATACCGATACAGATTTGTTTTTTTGGTTTCACTCTCGAAGTCTCTGTCTCTCTCTCACTCTCGAAGTCTCCTTGTGCGATCCCAAATTCCCAACCACTACAGCATCTCGCCATCTCCAGTGACCACCACTACAGCATCTCCGACCACCACCACCACCATCTTAGACCCCAAACACGACCCACCACCACCTTAAACCACCAGTTCAGCCACCGTCGCCTCCCTCTCTCCCTTTCTCTCTTTGTCTGACGACTCTCACCAATCACCACCTCTCTCTCTGTCTAATCAGTAACCATTGTCGCCTCTCTCTCTGTCTAACCACCGTCGTTGCTCGTCGCCTCTCTCTCTCTGTCTCACGGTCCAATCACCCACGCCACGCCAATCAGAAGGTAATTGCTCAATTAGGGTTTCGAATTGGGGTTTTTTGGGTTTCAATTTATTGGGGTTTAAATTTAGGGTTTCAAAGTTTCAATTTATATTTTGTTTGTTAGGAATTCATTAGGGTTTCAATTTAGGGTTTCGAATTAGGATAATTTCTCAATTAGGGTTTTAAAATTAGGGATTAATTAAGGGTTTTGGGTTAGGGTTTGTAATCTGCATATATAAATGGCTTGAAATATAATTGATCTTCATGGTTTCCTTGCAAGGTTGAAGCTTCGTGTTGCTTAGTGCTTAGTGCTTAGTGCTTAGTGCTTAGTTGCTTACTGTTAAGAGATTGAGAGTGAAGTTGGCTGGTGGCAACGATCAGGTATATGGATTTCAATATTTCATGGCTTAGTAACTTAGTTTGGCTTAGTTGACATAAATTGGGTTTGATTTTGAATAAATTGAAGTAATGGGATTGTGTAATGTGAATATGTGATTTTGATTTTGGGGTTAAGGGTTTGTGCTGCTTGTTAATTGTGCTTTGATTTTGGGATTGTGTAATGTGAATATGTGATTGTTAATTGTGCTTTGTGCTTGCTGAAATGTTAGTATTAGTATGACATATTGACTAATTGACATGTATTAGTGTATTAGATTACAAGGTTGTATGATTTGCATTTTGCAAGGTTGCATTTTTCCACCTAAGATTTGTGTCTCTGTTTTAGGATATGATGGATTCCTCTAGCCAATCAAATACACTAGGTGCCTCATTAGGGTCTGTACCACAATCCCAAACACAAACACAACCTTCACCCCAAACACAACCTTCACCACAAACACAATCTCAACCCCAAACAGTCGCTGAAGTGGGAGGAAAGAGGAAAAAGGGTAGTTCTATTGTGTGGGAACACTGCAAGAAAATCCAAAAAACAGATGATAAGGGGGTAAAGCATACCATGGGGGTTTGCAACTATTGCCAAAAGGAGGTACCTGCTGATTCTAGGAAGAATGGGACCACTGGGTTGAGAAGTCACCTAGATAGATGCAAGCTTAGTCCTTTTTATGATAAGGGGGATCCTACTCAACCTTTATTGACAAATGAGACAATTGGTGCTCCTTTGGTTCCTTGGTCCTTTAACCAACAAAGACATGAACAAATGCTTGTGCAATACATCATTATTGATGAGCAGCCCTTTAGGACAGTTGAGGGAAAAGGGTGGAGAGCCTTCATCAAAGATCTTCAACCTAGGTTCAAGATTCCCGATAGGAAGAAGGTGGCTGCCCTAGTGTGGGATTTGTTCTTAGTGGAAAGGGCTAAGATATTAAGTGTGATAGGTGACCAAAGGGTAAGTATCACAACCGATACTTGGACCTCGATCCAAAACATCAATTATATGGTAGTCACTGCCCATTTCTTGGACAGTGACTGGAATTTGCATAAAAGGATCATTAATTTCACTAAGATCACAAGTCACAAGGGGGAAGATATAGGGAGGTGTCTAGAGGGGTGTTTGAACAGTTGGGGGATAAAAAAGGTGTTTAGCATTACAGTGGATAATGCTAAGACAAATGATGGGGCTGTTGAGTACATGGCCAAAAGGTTCAAGGCATTAAAAACTTTAATGCTTGATGGCAAGTACTTGCATATGAGGTGTGCTTGTCACATCTTGAATTTAATTGTGAAGGATGGGTTGAAGGAGCTTTATAGCTCAATTGAGGGGATAAGGAATTGTGTGAAGTACATTCACTCATCCCCAGCTAGGTTAGACAAGTTTAGGCAATTTGCCATCTTAGAATGCATGGAGAAGATGGCAAATGTGCCTATGGATGTTTCTACAAAGTGGAATGCCACTTATAAGATGCTTGACAGTGCATTCAAGTATAGGATGGTGTTCAAAAGGATGGGGGATGAATCGGCTCCTTTTGTGAGTTATTTTAATGAGTATGAAAAGGATGCATCAAGAAACCTAGTTAAGAGAGTGGGGCCCCCGGGAGATGAGGATTGGGACAAGGCAAAAGCCTATGTGCATTTTCTTAAAAGATTTTATCAAACAACATTGAAACTTAGTGCCACCAAGACTTGTACTTCACCCATAATTTGGCAACAAATGGTTGGGTTACAAAGTGAGATACTGAAAAAAGTGAGTGATGTAAGAGATCCTACATTGCAAAGGGTGGCTTCTTCGATGATGGCCAAATTTGACAAGTATTGGGGGAGTTTTGAGATAATAAACAAGCTTGTATTTGTAGCTGAAGCACTAGACCCTAGACTTAAATTTGAAATGATTAAAATATCCTTCTCCAATATTGGAGCCGATCCATCTAGGGTTGAAGAAGTTGTGGGTGAGGTTAAACAATGCTTGCTTGCTTTGTATGATGAGTATAAAGGGAGTGGAACCAATGAGAGTGAAGCTGCCCGATATGTAGGGGGTCGGGTAAGGATTGAGATGGCTGATGATGATGTAGAAGAAGATCTAGGAGCCGAAATGTGGAGAGTCCTTATACAACAAAGGGTTGAGCAACGACTTGTGGAAGTATCCAATGAAGTGGATAAATACTTGTTGGATCCTTTTGAGAGTGCAACATCGGCTGATTTCAACATCTTGAATTGGTGGAAAGTGAATGCAACAAGATATCCAATCCTTGCAAAGATTGCCAAGGATATCTTTGCAATTCCAAGTTCTACCGTTGCTAGTGAGAATGCTTTTAGCCTAGGAGGGAGGATTGTTGATCCTTTTAGAGCGTCATTGACTCCAAAAATGGTAGAGGCATTAGTGTGTACTAATGATTGGCTTAGAGCCGAAGAATTTAGCTTCTACAAGGAACCAATGGACGAAGAGGTTGAATTTTATAGGGATCTTGAAGAAATAGAAGCAAGTAAGATTTTGGTGTTTCAAATTTCAATACAATTTAAATTATATTGATTGTTCTGTTCTGTGTCTAAGTTTGTAATTTATTTTACATGCAGCCTCCACTTTGATTCAAGGAAGTGCAAGTGCAAGTGCAAGTGGACCCAGTGCAAGTGCCATGCCTCCTTCTTCTACTACTACATGATTAAATCTGAGGTACTTGCTGGCTGCCTGGTTTGATTATTGTCAATCTACTTACTACATGATTCCTGTAGGAAATTTAGCTCAAGTCTGCTAAACTGGCTAGTAGAATGTGAGCTTCTATTTTCACCAGAAATTTAGCTAACCTTATTCTATTGCCTCTTTGCCACTAAACCCTTTACAAATGTGACATTGAGAGATTTCCCTTCTGGGGTTTCCTCGAATTTGATGGAGGTGCTTTATCTCAGGGGATTCGTGTAGATATCCAGAGCAAAAGTTGATTTCTGGCGTAATGTTTTATTTAATTTCTGTTGGGAGATAGCATAACAGTGGTTTTCCATCCATTTTATGCATTTTTTAAGTAGTTTTTTTGTTAGCATGTGCTACACTCAATTATCCATATACCATTGTGTGGATAGTAGAATTTTCTACTTCTGATATGCATGAAAATCCATTGTCAACAAAACACATGGTGGGGTGACAAATTGTAGATAACTTGCACATTGAAAATGCACAAGTAAAATATACACACATTTACACAAACTAAGACACTTGTGCAAACACACTCACACTTGGTTTGGTGCAGAGGTTGATTTCTGATGGTTGTTTCATTTGCTGCCTTCCATCTGCCATTTTCCAGCTGCAGAGGTTGATTATTTCTGTCTGCTGCCTTCCATCTGCCATTTTCCAGCTGCAGAGGTTGATTTCTGATGGTTGTTGAACTTGTTTCATTTGTATAATTTAAGTTTTAAACTTAAGTTTGTAATTTGTAATTTGCAAGGTTGTAACTTAAGGTTGATTTCTAATGGCTGTTTCATTTGTATGATTTCTGATGCCATTTTCCTCCTTCTAATTTGTTAATTATTCACAGGTTAAGTGTATGTGTGTGAGACTTGGATTTGTTTAGGTATTGATATGGAATTATGGATGACATATTGATATGTGATTTTGAATATTTGTTTAGGTATTGGTATTGTATATTGTATATTTGTATGGAATTATGGATGACATATTTGTAGAACATATTGCTGCCTTCCATCTGTCCATTTGGAATCCATATTTTATTTTGGTTGAACAGCATTTTAGGCTTCAAATTGCAGATTTGATGAGTGTTTGCAATAAACTGCTGCTATCGAATATCCATTAGGCTGTGCAATTCAGGTGTTCGGTATTACTAATACCGCCCGATAAGTGCGGTTACCGCATTCTAGCGGTACGGTATCGGAGCCGAAATACAAGGATTCCGACCTTCTTCGGCCGGCATGCGGTATTAAAGGTTCGGTACGGTTCCCGTACCGAACCCACCCGTAATTGTACACATTCAGTTTAGCGTTGAAACTTTTTTTTTTTTTTTTTTCAAATTAATTGTGTTGCATGGCAAGTAGGACTTACATAAGTGTACATGTGAAGTAAGATGTAAGAAATGCAACTCAGGTATGAAGCATGTTGGATTTTCCATTAACATTTTGAATGGGGTTAATAATTTGGACTTTATTGCTAAAATATTAGAAATACAGGTATGAAATTGTCAAATTTAAAAGAATATGACCAAAGTGAATATTTCATGAAAATAAAAAGACTCATTTGCCCTTTTTTTTTGGGGGTCATAGTATCGGTATTCCTTGATACGCCTAAGATGGGCGCTTGTCCTTGTGGCTTGGGTATAGTGGTCTCTTAGCCCAAGAGGCCCAAGATGTGAGAACAAAATCAACATTGGGTCAACGCACTTGAGACAAATAAGGCCCGAAAAGCTGCAGCTAGCCTGTAATGAACAGAGTCCAAACATTTTACAGTTTTTTCTTCTACTGTTTCTTTTATTTTACTAATTTATTCTAAAAAATTTTAATTGTTTTGAAATTTGGATTCTCTACGTGTCTTGTTTATGGTTGTTTTAATCTTAACAGTGTAATATAAATTCAAGGATTTATGTAACTCCTTTTACACCCAAAGAGTTCTACTAATTCATTTCATCTTTTACTTTATACAATTTTATAATAAGTAAATGACTAAAATAAAAATAAAATATAAACAAGATGATCTGAATCCATTATTTTGTGTTGACTATTCATGTTAACAAATAATATTTTAAGCAGTTTTATTTTTTGTAAAGCCTTGACAATTATTAGGTGTATCTGATACATATACCGTTATATGATGTAATCAGTTTAACATATAAGGGTATTAGTAGACGGTATATTTATATTAATAGGATATATTATTAATAATTATTTATACTTACACTTCTTGAGATTTATTGTCTTTTCACATACACTCCCTAAGGTTTCAAAAATTACACATATAACCCTTAAAGTTTTAAAATTGTTGTATATAATGCAAGAGAAAACAATAAATAAACAAAAAAAAAAATTATTTGTATTGAGGTTAGATTTTACACCTTGAGTAATCTTATTAGGCCATTTCACTCATTAGCATGCATTTTTACATACTTTCTCATCATTGTCTCACTTGAGGGTTATATGCAACAATTTTGAAACTTAAGAGGGTGTATGTAATTTTTGAAACCTCAGGAGATGTATGTGAAAAGACGATAAGCCTCATGCAGTATAAGTGTAATTAACTAATATTATTAATAACATTCATTCATATTATGATATGTTGGAATTGTTACACTACGTGACGGTGTATCATTTATATAAAAAAATTTCTAAAGCCTTGACATGCACCAACTGAATCAGTTTCCATTTATAATGGTATGGATTTTTGGTTGAACCCTTCTTTCAATTAAATTAGATACAGATTTTTAAATGAAAATTTGACAACCTTATTCTTTTCTCCACTTGTCACCAATTTCTTCAATACTCATCCAAAGATTGTTGGACCACTTTACATTGACACTTTGTGGTTGTTTTTATGCATACATACGCATGTCATACCTGCATCCACCATTCCACCTCCAATATGATCAATCATTCATAATTTCATATCAATTTCGCACTCAAAAAGACAGTCTTTCTACCACCATAAACACTAATGCGTTGGGAACGGCCACCATAAACACTAGTGCGTTGGGAACGGCCAAAATCTAGAATTTACAAGCAGAGTCGTGGAGGAAGAAACATCATGCTGGCATTATCGTTGTTCCTTTCTCTTTGTTACATTAAAGGAAATCAAAACTTTCACTTTTCATCTTCATGATTATAGAGCATTATGGCAAACCCAGCTATATTTTATTCCGTTGTCCTCTCTATCTATAGTTGACTTTTATTGACAATTAAGTATCTGACGAAAGAACAAAGCTAACTATTAGGAAATTAACGTCAACAAAGCTAACTATTAGGAAATTAATTGTGAACGAAAGCTAACTATGAAGTCTTAATTGAAGAAGTGAAATATAGACATAATCTTACACTTGAATTAATATCACACTCAAATTTTGTTTGACTAAGTGAACGAATTCTTTAGCAAGGGACTTGATTGGCCAACGAAAACTATTCATTAGGATCTAATTGTAAACATTGAAACCATAAGAATCAAATTAAAAATGATCCAAACTAGAGGGACAAATTTGGTCATTGTTCCTTTTAGAAATTAGAATTGTTGATTTTATTTTTTTTTTTCGTTAGAAAGGGTTTGTGATATTGTATCAAACTATTTGGCACTATATTCTTGGACTGTCTAGGGCAGTCCTTAGTTGGCGACCCAACAATCGTACATTGAGGTCTTCTTTCTTAATTTCGAAATTATTCTTGATTTATAGAATTAACTAGAACCTGTAAAGGTGTTCTGGTTAGGGCTGCCCATCGGTCGGTTCGGATCGGTATTGGGGCTTACCAAATCAAAACAAAAAAATTCGGTATTTTTCGATTTCGGTATTTTTTGGTTTCGGTATTTTTTGGTTCGGTAATTTTTGATAAATTTCAATTTTCGGTTCGATTTCGGTAATTTTGGTATCGGATATTTTTGGTTCATTTTCGATTTACTTCGGTATATCCTCGGTTCATTTTCGGTTTACTTCGGTATATTTTCAGTTCATTTTCAGTTTAATTATAATAATACTAATTATTATATACTAATATAAATTAAAATTTAATCAAATATGATACATAAAATATAATGTTTGATGAATATATATTTGCACGAGAAATATTAGTAGTTTATTATAGTACTAGTATTTTACCCTAGTAATAATATATACTAGTATAATTAGTTTAATAATATGTATTAGTACATATCCTATTAATTTAGTATGTATATATACCGATAAATATGAGTGTATATATATATATGCATTACTTATCTAAAGATGAGATTTTTATTTTCCTAAAAATAATAACATTTACTTTATTAGAAAATGATTCTATATCTTAACTCACACTTTTGATAATATTAATATGATAACATTATACAATTATATTTTTTTATAGTTGTTTAAGATATTAGTAGTTTAATATTTATTATACCACTAACATAATAGTATTATATAAGCATATATAACTAAATTTCGGTAATTGTTTCAGTTTTTTCGGTAATAATCGATTCGGTTTCTTTCGGTAATCGGTCGGTTTACCAACTTTTTTCGGTTTTTACCAAAACCAAACCAACTTTTTTCGGATATTTTCGGTTTCAGATTTTCGATTTTCGAATTGTGAAAATCGGTATACCAAACCAAAAAAATTCGGTCGGTAGTCGGTCGGTTCGGTAAAAACCAAACCAAAGGGCAGCCCTAGTTCTGGTGCATGTTGTTCTTCTAACTCTAGTAGAAATCCAGCTATCATTGCAGTAAGGAGGAAGAAATATTTAACAAAGAAAATAATCAAATAAAGCACATGTCCAGATATTAATGATTGTCCTAAAGAAAGGAAAAGAATTATTCTACTGTTTAATGTAAAATACACACTTACAAATGAGAAAAAAATAAATAAATCATGCAACCATACGCGTAATTAAGTTATTATTAACCATGAAAATTAATGAACTCTTTCTCATGCTCATTTGTTAAAAAAAAACAAAACAAAACAAAAAAAGAAAACAAAACAAAATGTCAAAAACAGAGGTATTTTAGAAACAATAATAAAAACGCTAGAAGGAGGGTTCGAACCTCCGACCTTGTGGTTAACAGCCACACGCTCTAACCAACTGAGCTATTCCAGCTACATGACTGTTGTTCACTTTAAAATAGTCTTGTTAATATTTCACAAAGAGGATAAATGAAAGTAAATTAAATAATTAATGCTCGTGATATGTGGTATTTCCTGAAGTAAAAAAACCGTTGGTGGATAGTTTTTAGTTGGGAACTACACTGGACCTTCTTATATGATTGTGTATAAATCCTCGTGATATTTTGAATCAAATCACAATTATGGACTTAGAAGACAAAATTGCATTCAAATGAGATGAATATGATGGATGTATGTATGTATGTGCAATCTATCACTCATTTTCTTCAGTATGAAATCAAATTTATTTTTTGAAAAAAAATATATATATATTTAGTGAGCGAAGAACAAAAATTAAAATCATGCATTTTTCTTGGAGTGTTTAATAGATGTTTGTCAAACAGGTTGTACAGAGTGCAAAGAGATTTCTAAGAACTCTCTTATCAATGGAAACCTTGCAAAGACATGTTTTGTTTTCTCGAGAGTAAAGTGTTGTTTGGGCCTAAAATTGGCATTTTCCAAATGGGCCAGGCTTTTCAGAAATTAGCTGGGCCGTGTGCACATCATCATATATTATCTGCTCGAGAATTACCAGAATGTGAAGAAAACTCAATTTACTTCCTATGATTATTGGTATGAGAACAAAGGTCTTGATATTGGAGTATACAGTTTGAAAGATAAAGTTCTGAAGCCATTTAATCAAGGGAAAATTTTTCATTCAGGACACGTACTTTGGGGTCAATCTTAGTTTAGAACACCAGTTTGGGTTTGTGCTAGTTTAGGACACATATTTAGGATTTGTATTAATGTGGGACAATCCGTCACCTCTGTCAAGAATTCCGTTAAAAATAGACATGTGTCATGCACATGACCTATTTTCAAGGGACAAAATGGACAATTCACCATAATATATTAAAATAATTAAAAATAAAACTAAAACAAAAAAGAAAGAAGAACAAGATGGCAGCGCACCCCTTCTCCACCCAGCCCCAACTCACCTCCGGTGGCCATACTTGCCGGCAGTGACCCCACCATCCCCCCTCTCTATCTCACTCTCTCTCTCCCTCCATTTCTCTATTCCTCTCTTTGTCTCTTTTTCTCTGCAGATCGCACCCTCCTTTTTCTCTCTCTANGGGGGGGGGGGTGAGATCTGCATCTCCCTCTTCAATCCTTTTTTTTTTTCTGTGTTTTTTGTGTTTATAGTTTTAAACTTTTTTAATATATTTTTAGTTTTAATCTTGTTTATTTTTAATTATTTTAATATATTATGGTGAATTGTCCATTTTGTCCCTTGAAAATAGGTCATGTGCATGGCACATGTCTATTTTTAACGGAATTCTTGACGGAGGTGACGGATTGTCCCACATTAATACAAATCCTAAATATGTGTCCTAAACTAGCACAAACCCAAACTGATATCCTAAACTAAAATTGACCCCAAACTAGGTGTCCTGTTTGAAAATTTTTCCCTTTAATCAATTTGGTATGTTGAGAAAAAGTTATTCATTACCAACTAATGGATTGAATTCCTAATCCATGGTGTGCGTAGTAACAATTTAGTAGAAGTTTAAACATTTTTTAATTTTCGTTTTCTATGAAGCTTATATATGTTTGTATTAGTTTTTAGAGGGTGATGCAGGAGGGATGAAAAGAAAAAGAAAGAGAAAAAGAAACCTTATAGTCTTAAAAGAAAAAGAAAAAAAAATGATGAAAGTGTAAATCTGGCTCAAAAAGTTTGCTTTGATGGACAAAGAAACGATAGATTCTAACTGAATACAAGAAAGCACGAGAAATCAATATATTACGTATGATTCTAATTGGTTTATTTGGTTTTATTTTTTATTAAGATGAGCATTTAAAGGTTTAGTCCATAAAAATTGTAACGACTCAACTCAATTTTTTCGAGAAATTTAAATTTTTATTTGTAATGACCATTTAAAGGCATAGTGAGAGATTAAATTGTGGACCCCGTATTTTTTTTTCAAGGATTTATTCTAAATATTTTGAAAATTTATTTGAGAAATAAAATGTTTTGAAATTAATTTGTAATTTTTTGTTTTAAATTGGGATTGACCAAAAAGTTGACTTTTAAAATTAGTGGGCTTTCGTCTTTGACTTTGGACACTCTGGAGAGGTCTCGAGTTCGTAGATACATAACACGTGTTGATTTGAGCTACATGTTAAATTTTACAGACGAACAAAACTTGGAGGCATTTTAGAATTTTGTGTTCTAGAGATTTTTCTAAAAAGACACAATTTTATTTAAATTTCTTATATCTCTCTCTCTGAACAGACTCACGCACACCGATCGTCTCTCTAGCCGATCGTCTTCTCTGGCAAGGACTCCCTCGCCCGGCGATCGGAGGTGGCGAGACCTCCACCTAGCTACTCGACGTCCTTCAGCATAAAACCCGAAAACAGAGCCAACTTGATTTGGGACTTCGGCGGCGATCCGCCGATCCCAGCGGAGTTGGGATGCCGGAGAACCACCAGTCGCTCCCGGTCGACATTCTGAGCAAGGTGGTACCCTCTTTTCACTCCGACGATCACCCACGACTGAGAATTGACGATTTAAAGTCGCCAGCTCCTTTCCTTTCTTCGACAACTCCAGCGGCCGATTGCCATGATTCAGGTATCAATCTTGACTCTCTCTCTCTCTCTCCTCTACGCATTGGTGGGGTTGGATTGGCCCAATTATGTTCAGAATTGAAAACCCAACTCAGCCACTCACGGGCACAGCGAGCCTCGCCGCGTGTAGTGGCTGGTTTGGACTTCCTTCAATGTTATTTTGTCTTTCTTAAGTTCAATGAGCCTATTGGAGTTGGAATTAAGTTCATACATTGTGATTGGGTTAAAAATTAGTTTTGGACAGCCGCCGGAAGTGGCAGCAGTGTCGAATTTCAGCCACTCCGAGACCACACGGCCGCTAAATGGAAATTGGGTGAGTTAATTGGAGAAAATATTGATTGTGAGTTGATTTGTGGGCTGGGATTGCAAAATTTCCGACAGTTATTGAATCGATCTTGGTTTATTGGTTGAATGTTGTGAAATTGGACAGATTGTGAGAACTTCGGGAATAAATTGTTACATTTGGTTGTTTGGATATGTTGGGTATACTTAAGGATCTCAACCTTTAATGGAATCATAAACTGAGTCGCGAAGGATATGGAACACGAGAAAATATAATTTATATCCGTCTAAATTTGAGACATTTCTGTTTTATGAGTGAATCGACTGGATTAGATTTGACTTGGATTGATTGGTTTTTAATAATTGAAGGATCTAAATTGTTTGAAGAGCTTAATTATGAGAATAATCGGTTACCACAGTGAATTGGATTTAGTGCTGTGCCTAGTTAGTTAATATGATTTGGGGTCGACTTCATTCGTTTCATTAGGATCATTTACCTTGTTTTCGTAGGTGGATTGTTGTTGGTTATGTTATGTATATTGGAGAAACACCATTCAAAGTTGTTTCGATAAGTGAATCGTAAAACTAAGTAATGTTGACGAAATGATTTTATATAATTATCTTTCGAACCTTAAAGCACGTAGTCTATTTGTGTTAGGTTGATGAAGATTCACCTCTCGGAGACATTGAGTGGCAAACAAATTTGGAATCGTAAAACGAGAATGAAGTTCCAAAAAGGGTTGAGCATGACTCGATTAAATCTGTGAGTGAATCTTGATTTTAATAATTTGTGTTTTGCTATGTGTATTCTTGTGGAAAGTACTTTGATTTGAAATGGCGTGTTTTAAATTCAATTCGTTTATGAAAGGATTCATTATATCTAGTATGAATATTGAGATGATTATTTATTTTTGGATGTGAAATGATGTGAATTGAAATGATGATACGAGTCTGCTCGTGCGGAGTGACCCCTCTGTACAAGATTGTAGCCATGACACGAATCGGCTCGTGCAGAATGGTCATCATCACGAGAATGTGGCTAGGACACGAGCCGGCTCGTGCAGAATGGTCATCATCACGAGATTGTGGCCATGATACGAGCCGGCTCGTGCGGAAGGGTCATCCGTATGAGATTGTGGCCAAGATACAAGCTTGCTCGTGCAGAGTGACCCATCCGTACGAGATTGTGGCCAAGATACAAGCTTGCTCGTGCAGAGTGACCCATCCGTACGAGATTGTGGCCAAGATTTGAGCCTACCTGAGCGCGGGATTATGGCCAAGACATTGTTTACAGTACGGGTACTAGTAATAAGGTGACTTTATGAAATTTCTTGAAATTTTCCTTTGTTTGAGTTTTAAGTTATGAAATCTGATTATTTGACCTATCAGTGTTCTTATATGAGGTTTTAATTGACATTTTTATCTAACATATCTTGTGAAAGAAATGCTGGAATCTCTTGTATTCTTGGGTTATTCAAATCTTTACGTTTGATGACTTTGTGACGTTTTTTGAAAAGTAGGTGAAATGATTTTTAAATTTGGGGGCTTTTAAAGAAAACTAAACTGTTGGACAAGAACGAAATGAGTTATTTTATTAAATGATTTTTAAAGGAAAAGTTTTAAAGTTATTTTGTCCACTCACTGAGATTATTTTCTTACGTTTTTATTTTTAACGTTTTCCCCCCAAGTGTTAGCGATCATTGAGGTTGGGTCATACCACGTCGAGACATCAAGTTCTCCAATTGCAGTTCGTCAGTATCTTTGAGCTTAATGGGTTCTTCCTTTAGTTAGTGTACTTAAGAAGTAAAGTAAAATAGTATGCTCTAATAACCCCGAGTTGGGTGAATAAAATATTTGGATGTGGATTGGTTATTGGGTCAGAGATCTTTTTGGTTGTGGTAGAGGTGATGAACGTTTTTAGAAGTGCTTTTACAGGTTTTACAAATTTTGGGTTAATCTACTTTCAGGGGAGGTTCTGTCGAATTTTCGATAAGATTTTCCTTGATTTTGGATCCCACAGGACCTCTTCGAGTTTCAGGGTGGAATCCGGGGCGGTCCTATCAAAAATAGCATTCAAGGTACGTTAAGAGAGAGAGAGAGAGAGAGAGAGAGAGAGAGAGAGAGAGAGAGAGAGAGAGAGAGAGAGAGAGCATGTACAGATTAAGAAAACCAAAAGGAAACAAAATGTTAAAAATGCTCTAAACCGTAGGATTTAGGTTAGGAGAGGATCCAAATCCTATATAGAGGGTTAATCAAGATAACACAAGCCAGAAGTTATCTAAAATTTTTTCCAAATAATGGGTGCATATCTTTTTCATTAATTATGATTTCTTACCTAATTAGTATTTATTGTAATATATATTTCCTATTATATTTTCCTTTATTGTTTTCTTTTCACTGAATCTCTGGCTATTTAATATATGTCTTGTTAACATTATGGGAGTTTATATGAATTTTAATAAAACCATTGAAAAAGTGGCATGAAGTTGCTACCCTAAATTGTGAGTTTTCTTTTTCGTTATTTCTCGTGTTGATTTCGTCCCCCATCAGAGTGGACATCCTTTTTGTTTATCTAGAAAATCATTTTATAAGCACCAATAAATTAATAAGTAAATACAAGATTGTGTCTTTGTCCCAAACGTTAAGTGCCTAATTGATCAGAGGTTTACTCAGATGATGTCATGCCTCGGACTCGGGGGTAGTAAAAATTTCTCGAATCCGAAGTCTGATTTAAAAATAAAATAAACTAAACCAAATACTCTTTAAAATACAAAACCAAGTTCTTTTATAAATAGGTAAAAATCTATACAAATATACACCAAAAATTATGTTAGAAATCTCAGCTCGTCTAACCCTTATCTTGCCCAACCATAAAGAATCTAATTACTTTTCTGCAAAACAAAAATTAGATAAAAGGGTGAGCAAAACCACAGCTTAGTAGAGAAATTTCTTTTCATGAACAATTAACTAGATTAAACTAAGTAACATGTAACATATTATGACATGATAAAGATAAGTAATGTTTGATGCAATGTCAACTTCACTATTTCTAATCTCGTTAACCTATATATTAAAACTCACAAACTGCACTTCCCATATTGTGTATTTTGCCATTGTGGTATCGAATGCTTCAATATATAGACTAACACCAATAATGTCATCAACCTAAATTTCCCTTTTTGCAAGTCATCTTGTCCAACTCTCTGTCACCAGTCCCGAATTACCTAATAAGAATCTTGTGCACACTGAGCTGATATGAGATTTGGTACCTACCGAGATTTCAGACTCAACTATGCAAAGATTTCCCAAAATCCCAAAATTCTTTTTTCCCAATTAGTCTCTCAAAACAACTTCTATACATATGTTCATACTCAAATGCAAATAATATAATAAAATTTAATCGAATATAATTTCAAATATATCATATAGTAGGGGTGAGTCGGAATACCGCTATAACCGAACCACACCTGAAAATCGACGTGACCAATCCGCCCAGCAACCGCTCAGATGAGAGCCGACGCATTAGTTGCGGTTTTCCAACTGATCCGATGGGGGCGGAGGAGGAGGCGAAGGTAGCTTCTAAACCCCCACATCGTCGGTTAATCGCACCAACTGACCCTTTTTCATCTTCTTCTTCTTTCTTAGTTTCTGGCAGCAAGCAGCTTCTTCTTCTCCTCTCCTGGTTTCTAGCGCGCAGCAACTTCTTCTTCTTCTTCAACCTACAACCTCGTCGTTGCGATGGACGACCTTAGATACCGTCGCAGCTTCTTCTTCTTCTTCAACTTGCAAGTCCTGCAACCATCGCACAACCACACCCAAACAGATGTCCTAAGCTGGTCAGTTTTAATCCATTTCGAACTGATCCGACCGTCACTTGTGGTTTCACCGACAGAGTCAGTGGCCGCAGCGGTTGGCGATTTGCCCATTTCGACCCTAGTCGATCGGTCGACGGTATGTGGCTGGCGGTTACCGACACTGACCCACCCCTATCATATAGGATGAGAGAGAATATAATTCACATAATATCACACAAATAGAATTTTTTACAAAGTTTAATAAAGTCAAAATTTCAATCGTAGAAGTTCCTTAATTATTCCCTACCTTGATTTCGAGCTAGCTAGTGCTTAACTACTTTTTTCGAGCTTCTAGCAATACTTCCGAGTCTAACCCGAACATACAAGTGCATAAAAATATACAAAAATACCAATTAGATTATATATATTCTATTTACTTTTACTCTCCAAAAAAAGAGAGAGTAATTCACACACATAGTATGTTGATTGTTTTATTAGAACAAAATAAAAACATACTATATTCTAAGTTTACTCGCAAGTGCACGAATCGTATTAGTATCATAGCGTACAAGCACGAGGTCGATCCCACATAAAATGGTTAATACACAAAAAATCAATTCAATTAATCAATAGAATAACAAAACATGGGGTTTTGAAAATATGGAACTCACGCACGCCACACCACACGCACACACCCATTATCATATCTTGCAATGTTAAGCTTTCAGCTTTCAAATAAAATATGCATACTCTAACCATCCAAGGCTAATGACAAATCAATTCAAACACAATATATCAAAGTTTGATTGCTAAAAATGTTTGGCTAATTACTTTTTCGCAATTATTCTCCTAAGGCATAAATTAAAAGCTTCTTGAGCCTTCATTAATCAGTTAACTTATACGCTCCCTAGTGCTAAACTAAGGCAACTGTTACCCATGCAAGAGTCATTAAGATCTATGAGAACGTCAAACAAGCACAACATACAAGCTTTGACTATTTCCTTGAAGAGGTCTTACGAAACCATTACCCAGAATAATCTCTTATTCTCTTGTTACTTATGATTTAATGTCTTTGACTATTTCACATCTAAACCTAGCGAATAAACTAGATACAATTACCTTAAGGTGATCAGTCGAATAGTGCATACAACTAGTGAACAAATTCAAATAGATAATGAAAATTTGATAAATACAAACATCAAATTAATTCATCAAGAGATGGATACATGATTTGTTAAAGTATGACATATTCAATAATCAGCCTACAACTAACATACAAGATGGAATAATAAACTACATAAGAAAAATAAAGAAACAAAACTGAAATATATAAATAAATTCACAATCCATGTTGGAAATCAAATTAACTAAACTAATTAACTAGAATCAAACAAAAGAAACAAGAATTTCAAAACAAAAATAAAAGAACATCACTAGAGGGTGGCAGTGGCACAAGAGAGAAGAAGATGAGAGACATAACAGCAATGAGGCTCACGGCATGGAGAGCTAGGGCTGCAGCACATGGTCTCTCTTTCTCCCTTAAGTCGCACCACCCTGTCTCTCTCTCTCTATTCGGCTGCTCCCTCTCTTTTCTGAATTTTGTGAACTAATGAATTGTGTGAATTGTGAGAGAATGAGATATATTTATAGAGGTAAGGTGAGGATTCCTTGGGAGGCAAGGAAAAGAGGTAAATGCGGCTAGGGTTTCAATTAAAAGAACATGGGCTGGCTGCAACCTTGTAGGCATGATGGGCTTAATTTACTTGCATGTGGGCTGGCCCAAGGAAGCTTGATTTAGGCTGCAAGTGGCGTGATGGGCTTTAGGGATGCATGGCTGTATGACTTGGGCTCTAGGGTTGGTGCATGTGGGCTGAATGGGTTGCAAGTAGTGCATTAGGCTGCCACCTCATCACCCTTCTCATTTCGACTTCTCTTAGTCTCAAAGCCTAATTGACTTCATGACATGGCATAGTTGACCATTGACTATTGACTTTGACTTTCAATTTCGCCCCTCTCTCCCTCTTGGATTCGAATTAATTTCTTCACCCCATTTGATTCCATGGATGTCTAATACCTTCTAGAAGTTTTTGGAACCTTGACTTGATTAAGTTAACTTTGACCAACCTTTCCTATTCTCACTAAGATTCCTTGTAGATGTAGAATTCCTTGTTCATTTCAACTTCTCGTAATGATCATATTGCCCTTAGTGATTCCTAGTGTCATTATAATTCTTTTTTTTTTAGTAGGGTTAGGTTTCCTAGTTCAATCAGGAATTCCTGCTCCAATTAGGATTTCTCATTTCTAGCTTGACAATGATAGTTCTAGGCTTGATGTTTTCTTGTGTGACTGGGAATCCTCATTTTACTATGATTTCTGCTCTTTTCCTAGTTTGATAAGAAAATGTCTCAAAACGGCTCAATTTGCTCCTATTTCCTATTTATGCTTCATAATACCTGAAAACACAAAAACAAGACAACAGACACAAAAGTATTGAGTTATAACACTCTAGGTTATGAAGTAATTAGTATCATAAAATAACGTAAAATAAACATTCATCATAACTGCAAGTCTCAGATGGTCTCGAAACCAATTTCATTAGATTTGAGACGAAAAACAGAGTAATAATTGGTCAAAGAATTGGCCAAAAACAACCCCACGCACCGCCACTCTCCAGTGGTGTGAGTGGGCATGAACAATGTTACTGTTCATCATCTTCTCAAGAAAAGAAACTGCAGAATTTCTGCAATTTCGGAAACCCAGATTCATGCCCTATTTTTACCCATCAAAACTCAATGAAATTTGGCAAATAAATACTTATTGGAAAGCTTATACAATTAGCTTTGCAACCATATATTGATTTTAAAAACGAAACTTTGGTTTGAGAGATATTGTAGGCCAAAGATGAGGGTCCGAATCAACCGAAAATTTTCTAGATTTTATGAAAATCTTTTCCCTCCAATTATTTCAAACTTAAAGTCATAAATTGAACCCAAGAGGTCCGAATAACATATTAACAACCTAACTTTGAATTTATATTACAAAAACATAAAAATTGGGACCTCAAATAAGATTTTGAAATTTGATTTGAATACCCGAAAAACAAACTCAGATTTTCAAAGTAAAGAAACAACTTCAAGAATGGAAAGATCTAAAAGAAAACACACCTTGATAGTAGAAACCTTCTTTATTCCTCAGAAACTAAGCTCTTTACCTCACTCTCTCAATTTCAGCTAGTGGTATAAGAACAAATAAAACAGAGAACTTGAGAACTTGCTATGACTGGTTTATGCTCATAAATCCTCTATTTATAGTTTAAAAAAATAATGATTTCTACTTATTACTAGACCTCTCATTACTAGGTTTATAACTAAGATTACTCAGCTGGACTAGAATCCTTATGGTTTACTCAATCACTTGTTCGGATCCCTCCCAAAAATGGATTTATAAATATATATATATGATCCTTCTATTAATGTCTACATCAACTTATTTATGTTGAAGTTTGACCTTGTTGGGGCCCACATAAGTCATTTTGTATCGATCCGAACCATTCATTTTGTACATCTTGATTGATAGATCATCCTTGCAAAAAATTAGCCAAATCGGAAATCATTTGCTAATCTAACTTTGATAAAACAAATGCACGGTTTCATCGAAAATATTTGGTTTGTACATTTATTTGATCAAAGTTAAATAGGCAAATAATTTTCGATTTGGCTAATTTTTTACAAAGATGATCTATCAATGAAGATGTAAAAAATGAACGGTTCGGATTGACACATAACGACTCGTGTAGGCCCCAATAGGGTATACCCCAACATAAATAAGTTGAGATATACCTCAATATAAGGAGCCTATATATATATAGATACATATATATATATATATACATATATATATATATATCAAAGTGAGAACTTTGCTAAGTAGCATTAATCTAAGAGAAATGGTCGACATGTGTTTCAAGTAGAGACTGAGACAAAATAATGATATGGGTCGGCATGCATTGAAGTTTTTGCCTTTTGGTTCACTGCCGAGAGTTGCATGGCTGAAGTGATTAAAATCTTTCGACTAAGCATGGTCAATTGATTGCTCAATAAACAATTCATCTCGGCTGACATGCACAAATCTTCTGGCTGAGCAATGTTTGCTGTATCTCAAAGCAATGCCAAGCTTATCTATAGCTTAGCCATTCTTATCTCTTTTGGATAGTTGTCCCACTACTCAAAAAGCTGTGAACAACTATCTACCTATACTCTAAAAAACAATTCATTTCAAGCCACACACGTGACTGCCAAGACTTGGAGACAAAGAAAAGGCTTAATATAAAAAGCGAAGTTGCAGACAACTGAAATGACCTATCTCACAACATCAATCAGCCCTCCAAAAAATCACACAATGTGAATCTCAACAGCTTTTTATTCAAGCACAAAAGCTTTTCATTTTCATTTCCAAAGCTCTCTTTATTTTTATTTCCGTAGCATTTCAAGATCCCTTTCCTTCATGGTATTCCTTTTTTATGCTTATCGCAATCAAGGAATTAAATTTCGAATTTTGAGAAAATTTTGATTGAAATTTCAAAAAAATTTAAATTTCGACAAAAATCAAACAAAAATAACGGAAATTACTATCAAAATACGAAAATTTTTAATAAAACTTTACCATATGTTTATTTAACATATTATCTACTAAATTGATAAAAAACATTGAAAAAACTAAATTATATTGTAGGTTTCATGTGATATAAGGTGAATATAATGCGCGCTGGAGTAAATACTGTTAAATAAAATTAGTATAATGAATAAATAAAATTAGTATATTTTTATATTGTATAATTTAATTATATACTAAAATCTATAATGTGTACATTCTTTACCCTAATACTCTTTATACTCTATAATGTGTACATTAAATCCTATATACTCTATATTCTTTAGGATATTAGGTTTTAGGCCATTTAGGATATTTTTAATTATTTTTTTATATAGAAATGTATTAGAGTTTAAGGTTTAAAATAACTAAACGAAATCTCAAACATTTTTCTTTTCAATTGCCCAAAGGCCCCAAACCACCCCTCCTTTTTTTTTATATCATTCCTTCCATTTTTCCCGTGCCTCTCACCCAGCCAAGCTTTGTCTTCACTAAGTGTAACAACCTAAATTTTGGCTTCTGGTAATTTTGTTACTTAAATTTTTCAAACTTGTTTTAAAGTTTGTTTAAAGGAATTAGAAATTTCTTTAAGTTTATTTTAACTAACTTAGACCTTTGGTTGTGATTCTAGAGCTTAGTTGTGTGGAAATGAATTTTAGAAAATGAAAATTCAAGAATTTGGCGATTATTTTTTTTAGAATTAAATTATGAGAGTAGGATTTTTCATAATTTTTTTAAAGCAATTTGACTATTTTGAGGTCATAGGAAATTAATACTCATCAATACGAGTTTGTAGAATTTTTCGGTAAATTATTTGGAGTTTCGAGCTATTTTTGGTGAATTTCTAAAGTTAGAGAAAATAAAAAATAAATAAATTTCGATAAATTTCGGTAAATTTCGCCGAAATTTTAAAAATTTCAGCGAATCTTCACAAAAAATTGTTGAACATGTGTTTCGATTTCAGAACCCAAAAAAAACGAAATTTAATACCTTGATCGCAATCTTCTTATATTTTATATTAATTGTCAAGTATGTTTTAGCTTTATTTTCCATTAAGCTTTAATGTTTGTATTTCCTTTGTTGTCAGCCAAGATTCGAACTTTCACCTTTGCTTTAAGTTGATTTTAAATGTTAATTTCCATTGAGTTTTCATTTCAAGTTGTGCTGCTTTAATTTTATTGTTATTTTGGTTGTTCATGCCCAAAGTCCTAGATTGTCCTAGGTAGAAAAGAACTTAGATAAATTTTTCCCATTCCTTTTCTATTGCACAATTGTCTTTTAGAAGTTAGATTTTTATTTAGCCCTCTAAATTTATTTTTGTTAATTTTCAGTTACATTTCATATTCGGCTACTCCAAGCCGAATAGTGGCACGTCCGCATGCAAAGGTCAGTAGCCTCGCCTTTCACACACGGCGAGGTGTTTTTGCACCAATCTCGGCCGTCCATGTGGCCGTTGCATTTTTGTGCTAAAACATCACCACAATTCTCCACCTTCAACTATAGACCATCCAGCAAATATCTAGCTTCTACACCTCATTCTTCCAGCTCTACACTTCATGCTTGCTAGCATATCCTACTTAGCTTAATAGAGTGCTTTGTGAGCAAGGTCATTGTAACGACCCAACCCAAATTTTCACTAAAAATTTAAATTTTTATTTAACTAAGTTTTTAAGAGGTTTTTATTTTTAAAAGATGTTGAATTGTATTTTAAAGATTTTGAGATTTATTTCGAAAATAAAAAGGGTTTTGATTTAAATTTTGATTTATTTTTGTTTTAATTTAGGGCTTGACCCAAAGTTGACTTTTAAAATAAATGGGCTTTCAATTTTGACTTCGGGTCCGTTGGATAGGTTTTGAGCCCACGATTTCATAAACACGTACGTAGCATGCGTCGATCCGAATTACGGTTTAAGAGATATGGGCGTTTGAAGCGAGGGGCAATTTTGTAAAATTAATAAATTGGGTTTTAAAAATTTAAAATCATATTTTTTTTAAGGGGTTTCTCTCTCTCTCTCTCTAGAACATTCTCTCCCTCTCCCTTTATTTATCTTTCTCCCCGGCACTCTCTCCCTCTCCACTCTCGCACCCCTCCCCTGCGCACACCAACCCAAGCCACCCTCACTCACCATCACCGGCCACCCTGCCGGCCTCGACCTCCAGCGAACACCCCCTATGCACCAACCACCCCCCAGCCTACTCTCTCTCCTCATTCTCTTTCCCCGTATTCTTTCTCTGCAATCTCTTTGTGCCAAGCACCGGCCATCAATGCCGGCCTCCCTTCGCAGTTGCCAACCTCTGGCGAGCCTCCCCCGACGTCGATCAGCTCAGCTCGAGCCTCCTCCAGCCAGCCTAGCCATCTTTGCGAGCGAATCCAGCTCGGAAAAGGCAGTCTTGACCGCTGGCTTCTCTTCCATTCTCAGTCCAATTTTTCGGCGCCAATCACCTCTATCCTAGGTGGGTTTCATTCCTCTTTCTTTGGGCTTTCATTTCTTTTGGTTTTGTGGCTCAAAAATCAAGAAATTTTGAAACTTCAAAAATTTGAGAATTTGAGGCCATTTCGGGATCTACTTTGGTTTTCAGATTGGGAGGATTATTCTTGTTGTTTTGTTAAGAAATTTCCATTCCTAGGAACCTCAAATGTGGATTAATATTGAAAGGTCGAATGGGTTTGAGGAATTTGGCATTTGTTGGCTGAAAATTGGTTTTGGAGCAACCATTTTACGTGGCACCCACTGAGATTTCGAAACCTAGTGTGATTTCGTGAATGTAGGTTTATTTTAGAACAATCATTGAGTGAGTTATTTGATCTTGGCTGCTTTGAGTGTTGTTAGAGAAAGCCAAAGTTGTTGGGGCGAAAATGTGAGATTTTACCGATCTCGAAATGACTGTAAGACGAGTTTTCCGACTGAAATAAGCCTTGTGCTTATTCCTTTTAAATTTAGTTTTAGTTTTAGAAGTGAGAGTGACGTGAGTTGAGCCGCAAAGTTTTCAGAGTGTTTACATAGGAGTTTTGGGTCTACGAGTGGATGTTAGGAATTGTCGAGTTAGATTGAAAGTCGAGTGTGACGTTAAGTTAAGCACACATTCACATTTAAGTGTCTTAAGTCGGAACTAATTTTATTTCTTTGATTGTTTATTCTAGGCGACACGGATGCGACTCATGACGATCCGGTGGATGACCGAAGCTAAAGCTATCTCTGTTAGTGGACATTATTTTTATAAGCATTTCCTAAACTTTATGAATTTATTTATTTTACTATCTTGAGTTTCAGTTGAGAAATAGTAAACTTGAGTAGACTTTTGATTTCCTAAAGAATCTATGAAAATTTCACAAATTCTATTATGCTGAATATATTACAATTGATTTGGGATTTAATAAATGGCGATGGATTTCAGTTTTCAAATGCTTTCATAAATAAATTTAAAACATGGACTTACAGGTTGGTTTTATGAGTTGTTGGTTTTTGGAAAGGAAATCTAGTTCCTTATTTAATTCACATGGTTTGTTTAATATTTTGGGTATTATCGAAAAGTTTGGATTTGATTCATGTAGTTTAAATTTAATTTGAATAATACATTTTGAGCTTATGGATTTAAATGCGTAAAAGGGTTTTCAATGATATTTTTCTAGACGGGAAAATGATTTATGTTTGGTTATGAACGATGGTTTTTAAACCACCCTTGCAGTACCCTTCAGGTGATCAGATTGGATAGGTCTTTGTGACCCATCACAGCACACATATAGGCTTTGGGCCGTGTGTAGGGATGCTTCGCTCTTTGGGGGCTGCTCTGCGTGCATGTGTTGGATTTTTCTCCACGCGTGTGTATAACTAAGATATTGCCTGCCTGTGCGATGCAGGAATTCCGCACAGGTGTATGGTCAGGTTATTCAGGGTATAAACATGGTGGTAATTAACTGGTAATTTTCAGAAGTTATTAAATATGATTTTAAATGAGGAATTCTTTTAAATGTTATCAAGATTGCTGTTACGATGATTTTATGGTTCTTTTATGTTAGAAAATTGTTTTCTTAAGAAAATTATATATTCTCAGTTATTGGATTTCTTAAGTTTAAATAAACTTTGTGGTTTTAAAACTGAGGGATTTCAAATAGTAACGTGAAGTCTTAGAGCTAAACGTGGTTTTGAAGGATTTTCTGAAACAGGAAGTTTACTTTTGTTTTCGTATCTATAAAACTGTCAACTTACTGAGTTATTTCACAAGTTATCTTGTTTGTCTTAAATTGTCCCCCAGGTAGTAGCTTTGGTGGAGGTCGAGCCAATAACGTCGAGGCATGTACGTCCATCTTCTTACTCGATCGGACCCTGTAGGTGCCATTTAATTTTTGTAGAAATTCTTTGTAATAGAATAGTAGCTCTGATAACCACTCTTAAATTTTAAGTTGGTTTTCTTTGAAATTGTTGGGTTTGAGACCCTTTTTTGTTGTGGTTGATGTTTTAGAAGTACTTTTACAGATATTTGGAATTTTTGAATTAGTCCATTTTTATGGGAGGTTCTACCGAATTTTCAGTAGGATTTTCCTTGATTTTGGATCCCACAGGACCTCTCCGGGTTTCAGGATAGAAATTCGGGGGTGGTCCTGTCAGTCATGATTAGAGAAGACAGAGATAAGAATAAGCAATTGATAAGAAGAGGGATAAGTAGGCAAGAGCAGGAAGATGATTTGCATTAAACAATTTTTTTTTTTTGGCTTTAAGGGAATGGGCTTATGGGTTTTTAGAAGATGGGTTTTAATCCTAATATTTTCAGTCCAAACTTAAAAATCAAAATTTATTTATTTAAAACAATAAAGTTATTAAAAATTAAAATTTCTATTACACAAAAATATAAATATGGGTCTTCACAGATGAGCCATATATGATATTGCATTTTTGTATCATATATAATTATTAGCTTTTCTTTATTTTCTTAGCTGCTATTTATAGTATAAATACAAAATTTGAGTTCAGTCATAATTTTCTACTTCATTTTTCTTTCTTTTAATTTCTAAATTCTCCACAACTATCGAGAAATTTCCAGACAGAACTAGGATTTACATTTATGTCACCATATCGGCATGGCTTGTAAAATCGGTTAGCTCAGCCGCCACCATTGCTCAGTACATGAGACCCAATTTCCACCATTATTTGGGGTACGTCGTTCCTCAGTATTTTTATCAGTCAAAAGCCTATACTTATATTAAATATTAGCTTTTCCCTCCATAAAAACTTCAACTTCGGGATTCTATTATATAAACCAACCACTTCCACAACATCCCTTTAATAGATTTTAGGTTAAGTAGAATCCTCGTACTTACCGATCGAGTTTATATTTATTGTACAAGCATAATCATCCAAGAAAAATAAGTTATAAACTTAAGATACACGGTATCTTAAATTTAATACACAATAAACAATCATCTAGGATTATGAGCGAAGGATCCATGTCCAACAAGGCCAAGGAATCCTTATATATTGAAGTTTACTTAATAATTAGAATTTACTTGACTATCACACCTCGGCAAGCTAAATGGGGAGGAATGAACTAGAAACTTGGCCAAATAAAGGAAAACCGATCATGAGAGGGCCCTTAGTAAAAATATCGGCTGATTGATCTTGGGAACAAATACAAGGCACGTCGAACTCTTTTGAAACCACTTTTTTCAGGATATAATGATAAGGAGAAAGACTTCCATATAACGGGTGTATACACCATTGTTTATATCTCTCTTATCATGTGCTAGAACACATGATAAAAGAGATAGACACATATAGTATATACAACCATAATAGGTAAGTTCTTTCCAATGATAAGGGTCCATTAATTGACAGATATAGTACTGACAAG
The DNA here is from genome assembly GCA_003254865.1 of Dryas drummondii. NCBI lineage: Eukaryota > Viridiplantae > Streptophyta > Magnoliopsida > Rosales > Rosaceae > Dryas > Dryas drummondii. Next base: position 34,812 of record QANW01002410.1, on the reverse strand, counting down.
TTATTTTCTTGAACCAAATCCACCCAATGCCCCCTTCTTCCTTTGCAGGCCAACTACTACAAGAGCTTAACGGCCTTGTCTTCTTATGCGTCATTTTACGACGAAAACAAAACAAAACACTACATAAATAAATAAATATATACATACTAGTTGTGTCCTCACAACTATAACAAGCCAAAAAAGAAATAAAAATACAAGGGTCAAAATATTATAAACAAGAGTCCATATTCTGCAACGTACTCTTACTACACAAACAATTTGAGATCTTTACAATTTCATCTAAAAGGTACTATTCCTAAACTAAGAATCACTTATTTCAAGTTTTTTCGTTGGTTTCTTTTATAGATGTTATTCTCTGCATCATAATATTACTGCAATTACAGTTCCAAAAAACACCAATATCGAATTCTAGTATATTCTATAGTTTGAAATCATAATGAAAAATAAAAAACTATACTTGCTACTCCAATTAAAAGATCAACTGAAACTCAACTTATATCAAGGAAAAGCCTAATATAATAGGCTAATCATGCAAACCATAGACATATTAAGCTTAATGAAGTTACATGTATCAAATATATATAAACCTTCTCCAACACCAAAGAGAATAAAAATATCCAATAAGGCCAAGTATGTTAAACAAGTATTTGAATAATTGTTTTTCACAACTAAAACTACGGGTGAAACTACAGGTAAAAGTATTGTATGTGCATATTAAACTCAAATGAAAATAACAATAATATAAAGACAACAAATTAAACTTGTCAACTTGGATCCAATATAAGGGCAACATCAAGCCAAGCATAACTCCATCTTCACCATACGAGCATCGAGCAAACTTCAACCCTTCCATTCCTATAACCTAAGCAAATTAAATAGAGCAAATGAATTTTTTTTTTTTTTCTGAACAACAAAAGCAACAAAAGTGAACCAAAATAACTTATTAAGCATGCATGTATAACACAAATGCAACTACATAACCATTCCTATAATTAACCAAAACAAAAACAGAGCAAATCATTAATCCATCAATTTCTAAATAACAAAAGCAACTAAAAGTAAACAAAAGTAAGCTATTGAGCATGTTTACCAGTACTGCAATTATGTACATAATATTGTAATTCATACAAAGGGAAAGGAAAATATGAATAATATTTACTAAACTCAAAAAGTACTATAAACAGTGCATCATACCTAAACAGCAAGAATGAAAATAAAATCAAATGCACAGAATACTCAACAAATTAAACATCAAATCAAAAGCAAACAAGCCTTGAAACAAACAATTGATAAACACAAGAAGATCGAACCAGATCCAAAACTAAAATCGAATTTAAAGAAGCGTGATCAAGAAGTGAGCAAGAGAAGTGGATTGAGAAGCGAGAGAAAATTGAAAAAAAATAAAAAAATTTGTAAAACTGCAACTCTTAGTACCCGCCAACTGGCAAGTAGGCAGTGACCTGGAGTCAACTTGGAATCAAATGCAGTGACCTGATTTTTAATAAAGTGACATAATTGTTACATTTTAATGATTATGGTAGTATAGGTTCAAAACAATAACTAGTATGTAGCCTAGAGTAATTAATTCTAATGATAATATATTTCAATGATCAAAATTCTTTGCTCACCTACCAACCTAACTATAAATTTCAATGATCAAAATTGTTCATATTTTAAGGCATCATTCAAATATCACTCTTGAAAAAGAATCAATCAATCGGAAATTGTTTAGATAGTGCATTATTGTTAACAACATTTCAATTTTAATTTGATGTACTGTGTTTGTTTGTCTACACAGTTTAGATGAACAAATAATAATCAATTTGGCAAATTTTTTTACAAGGACGACTATTGAGAAAAGACCTAAAAATTGAATAGTTCTAATCATTGAATTTCTCGCTCTATAATAAGTAGGTTATCATTTCTGTCTTTAATAATATATTATATATTATAAATTAAAAACCATGTAAAAAACAAGTTTAGAACTTTAAATTAGTTGGTCAGCAATACTATTTGCCTGAAAGATCGAGGTAGGGGCGAGGTTTGAATCCTCTAGTTCATCACCAATTTAGTTCAATTTTCATTTCACCGGCCATTTAACATGAGGATGACACGTGGCAACCTGTTGGCATGGCAAAAATGTTACACATAGTGGTCTGTAAGAGTGACACGTGGGAGCTCAATGGTGACATGTTGGCAACATATATAATGGCGTGGTAGTGGTGTGCTGATGTGGCATCTTTGGTAATGACATAGCATGTTGACGTGGATAGTTGCAATGGTGATGTGGCAGTTGGTGAGTGTGACTGGCGGAGATGTCCTAAATTCGAATTTCTTTTCTTTAAAAAAAAAAAAAAGACACTAGCAGAAAAGAAAATTATGACGATTACCTTCATTTCTAGCGATCACCACCACCACCACCTCTCCCTACCTTTTACAAACTCCTTTGCAACTTCACTCCCCAGTCGGCATTGTCATGGTCGCCCAAGCCCAATTCATACATGGAATGGCTTCTCCTGATTTGCAATATTTTCAATTTACCCGAGATAACCAAATTGGTGAACTTGTATAAAAAAGAGAAGAAAACATATTTTGCTTTGAGTTTTCATATCTCCACGCCTGCGCGCACCTCCTCTTTAAACAATCTCAGGTAACTTTTTATAAATTTGCAGAGATAGTTTGTCGATTGTTTGCCAATTCTTTTTTTTTTTTTTGGGTCGTTTTTATTTATGATTTTCAGGCCGGCCAGTAGAACATAGTCTTAAATTTGAAAATTTTTATTTTTATTTTTATTTCATATGTTTTCCACTACTTTTCCAGTGTCAGTTTGATTTGTAATCATTTTATTATATATGATTATAGAAAATTTTATAAAATAAAGTTTAAAAAATAAACTTGTTTCGTTAGCGAGGCATCCAAAGGCTATATAAAACACTTTTGTTCTGTCTAAAAGTATTTTTATTTTGATAGTCAAATGATAAACTGATTAATTATGTATAAATTGATAGAATTAGAGCATCCAACCCAAAATCAATTGATAATGGGTGGAGAGGCCCAAGACTTATTAGCACATATGCTAAACCTTAGTTTTCCAATGTGGGATATTGCTCCACATTATTCTCAATATGCCCCCTCACGTGTGGCGAGATTTTTGAGCCTTACACGTGAACAAATTGTATTGGTGACGTGGGAGCACGTGTGGCCGTTGGGCCTTACATGCGGATAACCAAACTCTGATACCATGATAGAATTAGAGCATCCAACCCAAAACCAATTGGCAATGGGTGAAGAGGCCCAAGACTTATAAGCACATATGCTAAGCCTTAGTTTTCCGATGTGGGACATTACTCCACATTACTCTCAATACGCCCCCACACGTGTGGCGAGATTTTTGAGCCTTACACGTGAACAAATTGTATTGGGTGACGTGGGAGCACGTGTGGCCGTTTGGCCTTACACGCGGATAACCAAACTCTGATACCATGATAGAATTAGAACATTCAACCCAAAACCAATTGGCAATGGGTGGAGAGGCCCAAGACTTATAAGCACATATGCTAAGCCTTAGTTTTCCGATGTGGGACATTACTCCACATTACTCTCAACACGCCCCCGCCGATGTGGGACATTACTCCACATTACTCTCAACATAAACACATTACTAATATAAAGTTTATTATAAAAAACGCTTCTTAAGAAACAATATCAAATGATTCTAATTAGTTTCCTTTTAATGAATACAATTAATACACTACAATTAATCTCTCATACAAACTTTTTTTTGGCTAACAATCTCTCGTACAAATTAACTTAAAAGCAGAAAAACACAATTAAGGAGACAGTCAGATAGACAAAAGGAAAAACGAAGTAATTAAAATAATAAAGAGAGAAAATCTTAAACCTATATTATGTAGATATGTAATTAATTAACAAGCTAGCTTGTAGACCCCACAGAAGAGGTTTCATGAGGAGAGAGCTTGGTCCAAGTTAATTAATTTGCCCACCTCCCCCTCTGCTTATCGGTGGTCTTACAGCAGCTCTGGTCAAAACCCTGGTACTTCCAGCAACTTCATCCTGTACATAAAATTAAATACATAATCAACATAATTAATTATATAACATGATGTGCCAAGAAATGTGTGAGAGTTTTAGAGAGAGAGAGAGAGAGAGAGAGAGAGAGAGAGAGAGAGAGAGAGAGAGAGAGAGAGTTACAGAGGTTTCTGTGGCTAAAGATGGAGGATCAGCTTCTGGGTCTGTTGCTGTGACTGAAGGATCAGCTGATGCAACTACTACTTCTGGGGTTGAAGGAGTTTTGTGGTTAAAGACTGTCTCATCTTCTTGGTCTGCACCTGATGAATTAGGGTCTTCTTGTACTGCTTTAGTCTCCACACCCAAGCACTTGAAAAAGGCCCTTAAAGCTTGTTCAAGGAAGTAGCATGGATATAAGTAGTAATGATAGGCAACAGCTGATGATCTCAGCTTCTCTGTCACATCCTCCTGATGATCATGATGATCTTCATCAGCTGATACTTGTGAGTACTCCATTTCAATCTTAATCCTCTTCTTCAATTCTTTGAGTCTTGAGACCGCTTCACCTACTTCTTTAATAGCTCTTAAATGGTTCTGGCTTCCCTTCAGACCGATTTAAATACCTGTGTTCTTTCTGTTTTGACAAAGGCATGTACAAAATTGCCCTGCTCTTTTCTCTTCTATTACACCCCAAGTAGCTAGCTAGGTCACCTTGAGCCCGAATAAACAAACATATGTTCTCATGTTCATTCATGTGTGATGTATTTTAATTTAATTTAATTTTTTTAATGAATCACCTTTTCATTGTTTTATTAATTATTATATAACGATCCCACATACCTAGAGTCGCATCAGTTGGTAATCAAATTAGCTAGTTAAGGAAAACATTTAATTTGTGTCTTTACTATTATTATGAGAGTAAATGTGGTGGAGATAATTTGGAAAGAAAATGGGATATGCAAAGAATAATTATAGATTGATCTATAATATTTATGTGACCGAAAACATCTCTTAGTACATACATGACTCTCTTAGAAGATCTAACCAGATATAATACAGGCACATTTTTTGTGTCGTGCAAACTGTGACTGATAGTTCAGCAGCAATACTAATAGAGTTATGAGGGATTTCGGGTCTATGTTTAGTGAGCATCTTTTTTTGGAGAATTTTTTATGTAGAACTGATATACTTTCACGTAATGTAACCAATTTACTGTTAAGGGTATTGTTGGACGGCATATTTATCTCTTTTAAGGTATAATATTAATAATATTTATCAATATATATTATGACACATGTACTGATTACAGTGTTACACCACATAGCGGTATATCGATTACACTAAAAAATGTATCCTTTCTTTGGCTGCTATCCCAGACTGTAAACTGTGAGGGAATGAACTAATAAAGTTGGTTTTTCTCACAAAATAATCTATCCGTATTTTTTTTTTAAAAAAATAGTCATTTAGAGTGGCCGAAATTAAGATAAGCAAAACGTAGTCATAATATAAATTTAACTGAAGCAATTAATACTCTTCAATGAAATCAATCTCCTATGTGTTGGACCAATACATTGGGGTTGGTTTATTAAATCCAGCTTCTGTACGTTGTTGGGCTCTTTGGGCCCCCTTTCTCACCAAAAATAAATCAGTCTCCTGTTCGCATGCCACCGTTATTAATTTCTCACCACTTGGTACTTAAATTTGACTACCAACTAAGAGAACTGGAATTTGTCTCTCATAATTAATGGTACATATATTTTTCATGTTCCCTCGTTCATATTTAATGTACGTAATTTGACTTACTTTGTAAAATATCTAGTACACAGTACTTCTTGAAATCCCAGGGCTTACGCACAGAGGTTGTAGATGGAGGCAAGTAATTATCAGGTAGTTAATGTTGTCATTTTAAAGGAGGGGTAGGTAACGTCTACTTTTTTTTGGGAAAGACCGTTAACAGTTGACGTACAATTAGGCTATTCTTTTTTTTTTTTTTTTTGGTTTCTGAAACACCATGGTTATGGCCAGTGCTAGCTGATTGATTAGATATAAGTTATTTTAATGTTCATTAGGTAGTTAATAACTTAATATATAAGGACGCCAATTAAACAGCTGGCTATGCTACCAACTCTTGCAGAATGCATGCTTTTAAAGGAATGTGTACGTATACATAACAACTTATTGGATTTCCCTACTTGTCGTTTGCCACCTAATCTCTCATGGTCGGTATTGATATATCAAGTCCACCTGCCTAATTATTACATACTTTATATACTCATAACTCATTCGATCAGTTGCAGCCATTAATTAAACGCATATCCAAAAAAGGTTCAATATTAATTTTGAAATTGACCACAAATAACGTTCTATCAAAGACCATCGATCAATGTCTATTTTAATAAAGTGAAAAATTTACACATATTTTAATGGCTATTTTATTTTATGACATTAATTTTAATTCATGTTAATAAATGACACATATTTTTATTTTGTGTCAATTAAGTACTCTGTTTTATCTCAATTTTAACCCGACACTGAACTCATCAAAACTCTACCAAATTTAACAAAATTATATTTGGTTTAAAGCTATGCATCTCCTCTTTACAACCATATAAAAATCACTCAAATCGAACATCTATAACTTCAGATAATTGGCTCAAAAATAGGGTACCCGAAACTGTCTAATCGGATCTCTGGGAAAAAATTTGTAAAATCGGACAGTTTCGGGTATCTTATTTTGGAGCCAATTATCTGCAATTGTAGATATCCGATTTGAATGATCTTTATATGGTTCTAAGGAGGATATGCATATTTTTAAACCCAATAATTTTTTTTTTTGAATTTGGTGGAGTTTTGATGAGTCCAACGTTGAGCCAAAGTTTAGATAAAAACTAAAAAAAAAAAACATAATCCTTAATTGACACAAACTGAAAGTATGTGTCCTTCAATAACACAAAGCAAAATTAATGTTCTGAAATAAAACAACCATCAGAGTATGTGTCATGTGTATAAATTTTTCCCTTTTAACAAACAGAAAGCAACGCCAAACAGCCAATCGAGCAAACTCCATTTAGACTACCCTAGGGTAACACTTCTATTTTTATTTTTTTCAATTTTTTTAATTAAAGTTAGAGAAGAAAGAATAAAGAAATGTAAGAGAATAGATAACATATGTGAAGGAGGAGAGATTTTTTGGTGTGATCGATACACCGCCACATGGTGTAACTAATTCAACGTGTCATAATATGTGTGAATATTATTAATATTATACCCTAGGAGATAAACATACCTTTCAACAATACCTTTACACGTTAGATTGGTTACACCACATGGCGGTATATCGATTACACATAAAAATTCTCGTGGAGGAGGGGGACAAAAGTATATGTAAATTGATTGAAAAACTAAAAAGCAAATCCTAAAAAACAAAAAGTTGACGAGCTTTTTAAAGGGATTCTTTTTTATATAAATTAATATCAATGAAAAAAAATGTAAGTTTCTTAACTGCAAATACACTAAAAAAAATTGAGCAGCTAAAGGATATTCTGTGCGTGTAGGCGTGTCCGTCGATGTTAAAAAGTTTGCATATGCCAATGTTGAGAGTTCAACAGATGCAGATGCAGCCGTTTGAGATGCAGATGCATCTGTATTTGCATTTCGAACTAATTTTGGAGTTGCATTTGCATTTGAGCTAATTTTCTTGTTGGAACATGTGTTCTAGTTTTACAACATGGCTCTTTCTGCTCCTTCTAGATGATGTGTAACTCCTAATTTGTCATGAAATTAATGCATCTTTTCAAAATTATGTCTTGTCCAAAAAAAAATAGTATATATGTCAATAATTTTTTTGGTTACAAATATATAAAAATATAGATGTTACTTGAATTTGAGAACCCAACTTTAATAAAAATTTGGATTACAATGTTAGCCTTATATAAAACCACATTTAGATACATATTTCTTAAGAAAAAAAAATTTATAAATTACTCTCAAGTCATGTTTTTGAAAGATTATTAACTGCAAACTCAGTCAGTTAAAATTAAGTTCAAGTCAAATTTGTCCTATGCGCAGAATTGAAAAAATACATTATTGAGCACTAGGCAAGGTACCGAGGGCTCGGCATGATGCATATGCACATTTTTATGTTGCAAATGTATCTTTTTAGCTTGCAGATGTTTTTTTAAGTTATAGATGTATTTTTTTTAGGTTGCAGATCGATGACTTGTTTTAGGTTTTAGATGCAGGTTAGGTTGCGCAGATGCATCTGCCGAGCGCTTGGTGAACAATTTAGGCTTCTACTTAATTTTTGGGCCAGCTGGAGTTTTGATTAAATTTTTGTTTTTGTTTTTTTATTTTATTTTGAGTTTCTAATTAAAGCACAAAAAAAAAAAAACATTGCCTTTGGGCTACATAAAAGCTTTGCCATGAAAATAAGATACGTACGTAACAATTATACATATAAGTATATATATATAACACGAATGCTGATATGAGAAGGAGGCAAACATGGAACTGGCGTGGATATATATTTGTGGTGAAGTTAGTGCCGACGACAGCGGTTGTTAATAAAGAAAACTATAGAAAATTATATATCTGTGATGTTAATGGTACGTGTGTTTTGAGCAAAATGGAAAGAGTTGAATTATTTGTTGTATGTGAAAAGAAACTGGGCGTGTCCATCAATTTATTTATGCAAATAAAATTAGTGGCCTCCTTCTGTTTTTATCCCACAAAATCATTACCCTGAGTTGGCTTGCATACGTAGGTTTAACAGTTTGTGAAATAAATTAATATCATGATTGTGTATCGCGTCCAAATAGCATTCTCTAAATTTAAATTCATATGTAACATATTGAAAGAATGTGGAATTCTGTGTTTTTGTATATATCAATTCTACTGTCATGTACAAGCTTTATACAGATTGCTAGTTCTATTCTAAGTAAATGGGAAATCTATTCTAAGTAAGTCAATCAAAATAACTGTGATTGACTCAATATTAGCTAATTACTACAAATCTGCAAGTTACAATAGTTGACCAATTTCTTTCCTTTAACACTCCCCCTCAAGTTGGAGTGTGAATGTCTATTACACCCAACTTGCCAAGATGGGATTGGAACAAGGGCGCAGGCAGCGGCTTAGTGAAAATGTCAGCAACTTGATGGTTTGTCTGCACATGAGCTGTCTGAATTTCTCCATTTTGAATTCTCTCGCGAACAGTATGGCAATCCAATTCGATGTGCTTGGTCCGTTCATGATAAACGGGGTTGGCTGCAATGTAGAGTGCTGCCTTGTTGTCACAAAGTAAGGTGGCTGGTTGATTGTGCTCCACTTGCAGGTCTCGTAAGAGGTATCGCAACCAAGTGAGTTCACAAGTGGTCGCTGCCATGGAGCGGTACTCAGCTTCTGCAGACGACCTTGAGACAGTAACCTGCTTCTTGCTTTTCCATGAGATGAGTGACCTGCCAAGAAAAATACAGTATCCAGTAACTGAGCGCCTTGTGAAAGGACATCGTGCCCAGTCCGCATCACAATATGCGGTCAAGTGCAGTGGCCCATTGGAGGAAAATAATAACCCTTGGCCAGGGGCTCCTTTGAGATAGTGAAGAAGCCGACGTGCTGTGTCCAAATGGTGCTTCCGGGGCTCATGCATAAACTGACTGAGTGTATTTACTGCATATGTGATTTCTGGTCTCGTTATTGTCAGATAGATCAATCTTCCAATAAGTCTTCGATAACAAGTAGGATCTTTAAGAGGGTCACTTCCTGTAGGCATGAGGGCAACATTGGCATCCATAGGAATTTTTTCAGGCTTAGCACCAAGTAAGCCCGCATCTTCCAAGATATCTAGTGTATACTTCCGTTGACAAAAAGAAATGCCTGTCTTAGACCGTGCAATTTCGACCCCAAGGAAGTACTTTAAAGATCCAAGGTCTTTGATTTTGAAACAAGTGCCGAGAAAACGTTTAAGGTCTCGAATGGCATCATCATCATTTCCAGTGATTATCATATCATCAACATATAACAATATGACAGTGAAAGATTTACCACGTGTTTGTGTGAACATAGAATAATCTGCTTTGGATTGAAAGAAACCAATATTCTGTATGGCAGACGAAAACTTACGGAACCAGCTTCGAGACGCCTGTTTAAGACCATATAAGGATTTGTGAAGACGACACACAGTGTGCTCCCCCTGTCGTCGATACCCAGGCGGTGGAAGCATGTAGACTTCTTCATGAAGGTCGCCATGGAGAAAGGCATTGTGCACGTCCATCTGATGAAGGGGCCAATTGCGGCTAGATGCAATAGTGAGAAGACAGCGAACAGTGATAAGCTTAGCAACAGGAGCAAAGGTTTCAGTATAATCGATGCCTTCACGTTGGGGGAAACCTTTGGCGACCAAGCGAGCTTTGTATCGCTCAAGGGAACCATCAGAACGGTATTTAATTTTGAAAACCCATTTGCATCCAATCGGACGATGACCAACGGGCAAGGGAACTAAAGACCAAGTGTTGTTCGCCTCCAGAGCTTGAATTTCAGAATTCATGGCCTCGACCCAATGGGGATTATGCCGTGCCTCCTCATAAGTGGTGGGTTCAACCAATTGAGAGAGATTGTTGACAAAAAAATGATGAGGCTCAGAAAAATTGGAGTGAGAGACATACCGAGTGATGGGGTAGCGAGTGCCAGACGTGATTGGGGAAGGAGCGCCAGGAGCAAGCAGGGCAGCATGGTGAGCTTGGTAATCTTTGAAGTGGGAAGGAGGTTTGGTAGGGCGTGTGGATTTGCGAATAGGCGGTGGGACGTCTATGGGAGGTGATGAGGAAAGAGGAGGAAGAGATGTGGTGATGGAGGGAGACGACGGCGCCGAGGCATCCAGTGATGAAGGGGAGGCGTCGGCGTCGGCCACAGGAGAAGTAGGGGATGAGAGAGTGGGCGAATCAGAGATGAGGAGGTCTGGGGTTGGCTGGGTTGGGGAAGCACGGGTTGGATTGGGTGTGTGGGCTAGATGTGGGGTGTGGGCTGGAAGTGGAGTGTGGGCTAGATGAGGAGTGTGGGCTAGAGGTGGTTCTGATAGAGATAATGGGTCAGCTGATGGAGTGGGTAGGACAATAGTGTCATCTTGATTTTCTGATGGGGATGTAGAAAATGGAAATATGGTTTCGTGAAAAACCACATCTCGAGATGAAAAAAATGTTTGTGTACCAAGATCATAAAGACGATAGCCCTTTTGACCAAGGGGATAACCAAAGAAAACACATCGACGAGCCCGTGCATCAAATTTGTGTTTGGAAAGAAGATTGGTAGCATAACACAAACAACCAAAAACTCGTAAATTAGAATAATCAGGAGATTTGGTGTGCAAGAGTTCAAATGGTGATTTGTGTTTGAGTAAGGGTGTGGGGAGGTGATTTATGAGATAGCACGCAGTTTGTAAACTTTCCCCCCAAAAACGTAAGGGAATGTTGGCTTGGAAACGGAGTGCTCGGCCCACATTTAAAAGATGGCGATGTTTTCTCTCAACTATGCCATTTTGTTGGGGTGTATATGGGCATGAGTGTTGGAAAAGGGTACCTTTGTCTCTAAAAAAAGTTTGGAGAGACAGAAATTCACTCCCATTATCAGCACGCAAGGTTTTGATAGGAAGATTAAATTGAGTTTGGACCCAAGAGAAAAATGATTTGATCACCCCTTGTGTTTCTGATTTGAATTTTAAGAGATGGATCCATGTAAATCGGGTAAAATCATCCACAATAGTTAGAAAATATCGTGCACCAGTGTGAGTATGAATTTTGTGTGGCCCCCAAATGTCACAATGAATTAAAGCAAAAGGTGCATTGGATGACAGTGAAGTAGATGGAGAAAAAGATAACCGAGTTTGTTTTGCTAAAGGACAAATATCACAAACATGTTTTGGATCACAAACAATCTCTGGAATTTTATTGGAAAGGAATCGAGTAGGGGCGTTGGATGGGTGCCCCAGACGTTGGTGCCAAAGATGGGATGTGTGATGAACATGGTGAGCTAAATGTGGATTTTGAGTAGCTTTGAGGTAGTAGAGCCCATTAAAATGCTTGCCCAGGCCAATCGTCCTCCCCGTGTTCACGTCCTGCACAATGCAAAACTTATCAAAGAAAATCACAATACACTTCAAGCCTCGTGTCAATTTGCTCACAGATAATAAGTTCACATTGAATTGTGGGACATGGAGAACACCATCAAGGGTTAAGGCGTCAGATAATTTAATGGATCCAATATTTTTGATTTCTGCTTTTCCTCCATTGGGTAAACCAACAAAATCATGTTGAGTATCGATTATGTTGTGTGTAGGTGCAAAACATGAAATATGATATGAGGCTCCACTGTCCAGTATCCAATATATATTTGAATGTGGGTCATGCTGTGAAAGATTGCAGGTGGATGTAACAATACCTGTTGCATTTGCAAGTGGAAAATTACCGGGTCGGTTGTGCAAAAGGGCGATCAACTGATTGTGTTCTTCGGTAGTGAAAGTTGGGCTTTCGGTGGACTTGCTGTCAGGCGCTGGAGTTGAAACCTTTTCAGCAATGTAGGCAGCAGGCCTTTTGTTTTTGGGCTTGACATCCTTGCCATGTAATTTGTGGCCCACAGGAAAACCATGGAGGAAAAAACAACGTTCAACTGTGTGGGTGTCTCCATCGCAATAAGAGCACTTCAGAGATCTCCTTGAGTAAAAGCCTTGCTTGCCATCCCCAGCACTAGGGGGTTTCGCCGCCGCTAAGTGGCTGGAACTTGTGCCGCCCTTGGTGGTCGTGTAGCGACCGGTTTGCATAGCATGGGATCCGATTTGACGATTCGCCGTGTCCATCTGCCTCTCGTGTTGGAGAATCAAGCCATGAACGCGGCGGGTGTCGGGGATCGGCGACATCATCAGGATCGATCCACGCACAGTTGAATAAGGTTCGTTAAGACCCATTAAAAATTGCATAACTCGCTCCTTCTCTTCTCTTGAGGCACGTGTTTGGGAACCCTCGCAAGTGCAGATGATGGGTTCATGATAGGAATCTAATTCATCCTATAGGGCCTTAAGTTTGGTGTAATATTCCGAAATCGTAAGATGCCCCTGTCGATGTTCGGCGATTTCTTGGCGGATTTGGTAAATCCTGGAGTCGTTGCTCTGTGAGAACCGGTCCTTAAGATCATTCCACACCATGGATGCGCTGGTACAGTAAAGCACACTGCTTGCGATATCGGGATGTAGTGATTGCAGAATCCACGATAACACCATGTCGTTGCATCTCTGCCAAATAGCAGATTTGGCATCGGTGCTTGCTGGGGATTTGATGGTTCCATCAATGAATCCTAGTTTGTTTTTAGCACTCAAGGCAATTCGCATCGAACGGCTCCATTGACCATAATTATGGCCTTCGAGAGGCTTGGAAACAAGAACAAGGCCGGGTGAGTCTGAATGGTGTAGAGTGAGTGGGTCAGATATGTTGTTTTCAGATCCAGATGATCTCTGGTCACCCATATTGGTGGTCTGTGTTGATTGGTTGTTTGTGGTGGCGGAAGACGTTTGGACAGAGTCACCAGTATCGGTGTGCTCTGATACCATAAAAGAATGTGGAATTCTGTGTTTTTGTATATATCAATTCTACTGTCATGTACAAGCTTTATACAGATTGCTAGTTCTATTCTAAGTAAATGGGAAATCTATTCTAAGTAAGTCAATCACAATAACTATGATTGACTCAATATTAGCTAATTACTACAAATCTGCAAGTTACAATAGTTGACCAATTTCTTTCCTTTAACACATATTGCACAGCATTTTTTTTTTTCTTTAAATAAATCAAGATGCTACATATGTGTACAAATTCATATGCCACATATATATATGTGCAAGACTAATTAACTAAGCAAATTTAGAGACATAATTAAATAGAACGTACTAATTAATTAACAAACTGATATAGAAAATCTATAGCTTCCAGAGTAATATTCCATAGCCTGAGAGTCCCAGGTATGCAAGAAGAGTGCAAGGGTTGAATAGGAGATGTAGGTGATCAATTAGTCTGTGCACCACTCCCTGTGCTTAAAGGTGGCTTTGCCGCACGAAGCATAATTACCTGCCCACATAACAACACATAATCACCTAAATTAGTTTGCTAGTGATAAGAGAGATGATGAGCACTAGCTCAACATTGAATAGCTAGGCTACATGTCTAATATAGCCACAAATACTTGTTGGATTTCTTCACCCAATTTCATAAGCTTTAATATGAATATCTAATATGATATTATACATCATAGAAGAATGAATATCTAATCCAAAATTAATTAATTAATAATATATGAAGAAATCAACCATCCATATCCTCAAAAAACCGATTTGAAATTCATATTCTCAAACCCTCAACATAGATATATCCCTACTAAAGATAGGTCACGCTCAATATATAGGAACCAAACATCGAGTTCTCAGGTCACGCAAAAAAAAGAATAATTTCTCTGTATTTAAAAGAGCGATTCTATGTAATTAAGGAGAAGTGTTGAACACTAGTCACACATTAGATTAGCTGAGTGTCTAGCTAATAGCTGAGTTTCTCTACCTAAGAGTTTAAGTTGTTAAAATGTATATTTGATCAACAAGAGAGATAGAGGGATTTAGAGAGAGAGAGAGAGAGAGAGAGAGAGAGAGAGAGAGAGAGAGAGAGGATAATCACCACTGGGGCTGGAGCAGCAGGAGCATTAGCTTCAGATGGGTCTGCTGCTGTTGTGGCAGCTAGAACTGCATCATCATCATCAACTGGTTCTGTTTCTGTGGTTGCAGGTGATGAATCTGAAACTTGTTGTGTTGTTGAAGGAGTAGCCTCAACACCCAAACACTTGATAAGAGCCCTTAAAGCTGCTTCAAAGAAATTGCTGCTGGGCTTGTAAGAATAGGAAACGACAACGATCTTCTCAGACATCATCTCCTGTCCTGAAGTTGACGATGAGTACTCTGCCATTTTATGATCCTTTAATTTCTTCTTCTCCTCTCACCTCCTATATATTATATATATATAGCATTTAATTAGCTCGTGTTCTCCATTTTCAATTAGATAACTCCCCTCGTGGTTCTTTCAGTTGTGAAAGATGTAGACAATTGTACTCCTCTTTTTTCTTCTTTTACACCACAAACTGTTGACTTTTTTTTTGTCGAAAAGACAAACTGTTGACTTTGATCACCCTCGTATAGTGGTACCTGCGTACTTAGCTTTTAACGTTATGGTTCTGTTTGACAAAACTATTCCCCAAAAAACATAGCTAGCTATCTAGAAGCAGGCCAATATGGAAGAATATATTTGTTGGCTACCTATATATAATATACAATAATGCTATAAAACTAATTAGTTAGTAAGTTAATACAAAACTAACCACCTTGTTGGGTCCACTACAAAATGTAATTTCAAAATCCGAACATTTTATTTTTTTGACCATACTTTAAAGATCATTCCTGTAAAAAATCTTCAAAATCGAAAGTTATTTAGCCATTTGATTATAATAACAGCTATTTCTATACTTTTATCGAAAATACTGATCGTCTATTTATCTGATCTTAATTAGATGACTACATAATTTTCGATTTAGTTGATTTTTTGCAATGATGATTTTTGAAGTAAAGCCTAAATAATTAATGGTTTGGATTATGAGATTAGTGATGTGGCGGGCCCAAAAATATGGTTAGCTTCGTATTAATTAACTTGTTAACTGGTTAGTTTTAGAGCACTCCTCTATATATATATATATATCATATATAGGTGGCCCTAGCTTCAATCACATGTGTGGTGTACTTGGTAATATATATATATAGTCAAAATTTGATTCAGCATTGATAATATTGCCTTAGTAAAATTAATTAGTAGCCTGAATCATTTAACTTATATATTAGAAATTGTTACCTCACATTATTTATGTGAAATTAATTATATTTACACTCATAATTTATAATCAATTACACAATCTCAAACATTGTGCCTCGATATATCCTTTCTTAATTTTCACTATATTTGCTGAATGCTATTATACATACAATCAAAGTAAATCAAAGCTCATCGATCGCATTTATATGTACCGTACTTCAAAACCTTTGTTATACCACTGGTAAGTGTAGGGGGTTTAGTTTTTTTTTTTTTTTTTTCTCATATACATTAACCACAGCGGGGCACTGTCGTCATTTTAACTGAGACTCAGATTGACATTGACTGCATAATTATGAGTCAATTTCTGCAATGGGAGCACAAGGTATATATATATATGACCAGTGGGAATTCGATTCAGAGTATTTTGGGATCAAGGCTTAAAAACTATATACCGCATATACGTTAAATGCATGTGGGTACGTAGTTTATATGTTTGGGGTGCCGTAACAAAGGTTTTCTAACCTAAAAAAAAGGAATATGCCCGAAGAATGGTATTAACTCGTTGACCTTCTCATTTTGTCTTTTGCAACCTAATATCATATTATCTTTTTCTCAATCTTCACGTTTAACATTTTCATATAAAAAATCAAATTGAAGTGCACGTGATTGCTCGATCCCTATTAATTTTCATTTGTAGTACTAAAATTAAGTTTAGGACAATACTTAAGTCACTCCTAGGGTGGGCCCCTCAATATTCACTCCAATGAATATAAATCAATTTTTATTTTTACATCTATAGTTTAAAAAAATATATATATACCAAACAATTAATTGAGTTTATTTTATAGCCTTTTTATCTTGACCTTCAGTCCGTCTCTCATCGCCTTAGTTCTTACCCTCCCCCATCGGCTGGATTCCTCACCTGCAGCAAAACTAGAATGCAAAAATCGATCCTAGCATTCAAGAATCCTGAGAAAAGTTAGGAAACTCCCTTGTTGAACCTTAGTACCTATTAACTTTTTTTTTTTTTTGTTAAACACAAAAATGATTTATGAATTTTAAAGTGAATTTCAATTTGATTCACTAACTATAAAAAATATTAATTTGGTCCACGAACTTTTCAACTTGTACCAAAACAGTATAAAACGTTAACTTACATAAAAAAATTTAACAGAAACTAATCATGTGACCACATTTTCAGTAGCATTTCAATTTATTCATCACATTTCAATACTGTTTTGGTACAACTTGAAAAATTTATGAACCAAATTGACATTTTTTATACTTAGTGGACTAAATTAAGAATCAATGTAAAATTCGTGAACCATTTTTGTATTTAACCTTTTTTTTTTCTCCATTTTGCTATGGCCGGCTTGAGTATTCTATTTAGAAAAGTTTTTCAAAAGTTAGGATTTTTCTGAAATTTTGAATTTTAAAAATCTGAAAACATGTTTATGAGATTTGAAGGATAATCCATATACATTGTTAAAAGGGATCAATGTCATTTTGGTCCTCAGACTATTACACTTGTATCAGTTTGGTCTCCAGACTTCTAATTTATAAAATTAAGAACTCTAACTTTTTTCAATTTTGCCAATTGAGGGTATTCCGTCAATTTACATATTTTTCATCCAAATTTTTGTTTGCACAACACCATGTGTCAATCGCGTGAGATCCTTTTTTAGGGCAAAATTGTCCCTTTCATTTAGATCTTACCTTTTTTCCATCATGCACTCTTTTTCCCTTCATTTCCCGCTAAATTTTGATAAAAAATGTGTAAATTGACGGAATAACCTCAATTGAGAATATTGAAAAAGTCAAAGTTTTTAATTTTTTAAATTAAAAGTCTGGAGACCAAACTAATACAAGTGTAATAGTATGGGCACCAAAATACATTAATCCCTTGTTAAAATGGGAGTATTAAGGTGCCTCAATAATTGATGTCTTGATGGTACCTCAATGACATGGTAATCCATGTCAATTAAAATACTTTACACATCAAATATTGTATAACCTAGTTTACCTTTTTCCCTTTTTCTTTTTTCCTTTTCTTTTTTCTGCTGTTCATCAGACCTCTTTTCTTTGCACAATTCTTTCCTTTTAGTGGCTTATTATAAACCTTACTTTTCTTTGCTTTAAAAAAAAATAAAAAAAATAAAAAAACCCATGTTAAGAATTGCTTAAAAGCACCAGTGTTGATTCTGTAATTATCTACTTAGTAGATGCTTGATTTTTAAACGAATTGGTTATCGTGGTGAAAATTGACCAGGACTACTTAGTTCAACTTTGGTTAACCATATGTTTTAGAATTGTGCTTGGGATTGGTCCACGGTGTTGCAAATTTGAATTAACGAAGGTGGAAAGTGTTGGATTGAGTGGTGATGGTAACATCAAGTGTGACATGTTTTCGGTTTTGCTTTCTTTAATATGTTCGGTCTCATTGTTTTTGTGTGTGCAATTTGTAAAGATTTTCAATTTACAGAGCCTTGTACTCTTGTTTAGATCTACCCTCCTACAAAGTATTGACTTTTACGTATATTGACTTGCATGAAAGAAGCATTATATAGTGTCTTTAGACTGCTGCTTTCATATAAGATCCTAGTTCTTGAATCTGATATAACCTTATTTCTCATTCTGCTTTGATTTACAGACTATTTGCTTGATTGATGTTGTTGGAAAGTATAAGCAGTTGGCTAAGTACAAGCTGAGGCAGCTCCCATCACCCAAGCCATAAGAATTTGTTAGATCAGTCAGTCGAGCTTGGAGTTCATATACAACCTTAATATGTAATGCAAGCAATGATAGTCAGATAACAGAAATGATCTGGGTTTTCAAATAGGTGGAGGGAAATGACACGTGAGAGAGAAAAGCTTATGAGAGAGAGAGAGAGAGAGGTAGAGAGAGAATCTTTAACTTTGAATTTTCAAGACAATTGTCTAAATCCTAACAAGGTATATGAATTTCTCATCTGTAAAGACAACAATAATGATAAATGAAGGAAATAATGAAGCACACTGGAAGAAAAACTCAGACCAATCCTTCTCTATTCCAAATTAGAGAAGAGAGGCTTGTATAACTCAAACTCCTAAACAGAGAAACTCCTTGCCAACTCAATTAAGCATTTGGAGGCTTGTACAACTTCTCCACCATCTTCCTATATTCTGCAAGTGACAGAGGAAACATTATTTAGACACTGCTTATTAATTAAGAACAAAATATTTGAAAAATTAGTAACATAAATAAATAAGTCAAAAGAAACCCAATATTACCTTCTTGATTGCTCCAAAGTGTTGCTGCTTGGGTGTTCAAAGGTGAGCTTATATTTGGTTCTGTAATTCAAATAAAAAAACTGAAATTCAGCAAGTGTTCAAAAATCTCGAGAAAGGGCTAATAGCTCCATGATTGAAGTTGGTGTTTACTCAGAACCAGAGGTAAAGGAAAATAGCTAAGTGATTACCTCCAAGCAGACTCTGGATGGATAAGAGTATGGTTCTCACATCATAAGCAGATGACCATTTATCCTACAATTTATTCAAAGAAAAATTTCCATCATATGCAAAAAGAAGTGAAATAATTGCCAACAAATTGAATAGAAATTCTAAATGATACTATGGTAGTACAAGTACCTGAAGAATATCCAAGCAAATGTTGCCATAGACATCCACATTGGGGTGAAAGCAGCCAGTCTCAAATTTGACCTTTGGAGATTTGAATGGATAATCATTTGGAAAGGAAAGGGATAGTCTATACTCTGTTCCTTCAAAAACTGTATCTTTGCTTCCAGTGATTGTCCCTTTCCAGCAGAATATGTTGTCTTCTACAGGGAAGGCAGATATCCCAGAGTCCCCACTCATCTAAAATTCAATATTGAAGAAACAAAATCATTAGGAAAACCCAAAATAACCAAATAGCCTGATAACCCCAACAAAAAAATTATTAGAAAAATTGGGTACTTTTAAGGCAACCCAACTTAGTAGAGACTTAAGGGTTTCTGGGAAAGAAACATGTCTTGTTTTTAGTCAATCAAAATTCTCGGGATCCAAAAAGAAAAATGAGTCGTAGTGCTTACCATTAATGCCATCAGTTCAGATTGCAGCCTGTTTTGTGAACACATAAAACACAAACAACAATAACAAAAGATTAGAATCCTTGAAAACCTCCTATTATCAAAATAAACAAAGAAAAATTAACGAATCTGAAAGAAAGTATTGAACTAGATGATCTGAGAAAGAGACCGCAAACAAAACCCAAGTTTTTGTTTTGACGAAAAGAAAAAATTTGTTGCAAGAAAAAAAAAAAACCCAGAAAACCACATAACCAAGAAAGCAAAACAAAAAACCAAAACCCCAAAAATAGCCCATCTACCTCTCCAAGATGTCTCAGTAATGGACATTAAGTGAAATAAGATAAAGATTGCACCTTTTTAGAACAGACTGAGAGTCAACGGTCTTTGCCGGAGGCTGAGATTTCTTTAAGGGAGCAGTGGCTGTGGCCACTCTCGTGTTATCTTGGTTAACGGCAGCCATATCTGTTTTCCTCCCTTTCTTCTTATTAATGGGTACTTGTTTCCCAAAAACACAGTTAGAGATTCAAAGCCAAAATCAGAAAGTGTAGGGAGACTTAGGTTTCAAAACGCAGGGTGAGAGAGAGTGAGATTGAAAGGAAAAAAAGGGTTCTCCTTCTTTCCCTCTTCTGAGATCTTTAGAGAGAGAGAGAGAGAGAGAGAGAGAGAGAGAGAGAGAGAGTTACAGAGAGACTGGAAGAGATGACTGATGACTGAGAGTTTGGTTTAAAACGTTGTGAGTTTGAGTTAGACGACGTCGTAGAGAGGGGGGTTTGGTAGGGTATTTTGAGGTATTCAAAATTTTTGAACGTTGGAACGGCGGTGGCAACGGCTAGTTGTTTCCTTCAGCTAAAATGCTCCCCCCCCCCCTCCCCCCAATTTTTTCTCTCTTCTTGCAACGGCTGGTGGTCCCTCAATTATTTCACAAGTGACACTTTAGTCCTTCAACTATTATTTTAATTTTTAGGGTTTTCGAACTTTTTCACGAGTGACACTTTTGTTTATTTCATTAAAACCGTTAAATATTTCGTCAATATATAAAGGTTTTTTTTCCAGTAATAGTCCCTTAACTATTTTACTAGTGACACTTTGGTCATTCAATTAATTTTTTTTAATTTCTAAGGTCCTCAAACTTTTCCATTTATCTCACTTTAGTCCATTCCCATCACTTTTTTTAGCATTCATTTAAATTTTTGACATGGTAATTGTGGGTCCCACAAATGAATGCTTACATGGATAAAAGCATAATAAAAAATGTTAATATTTTAAAAAGTAAAGTAAATTACTTTAAAGTCTATTTTACAACCCTTAACGATAGATAAACTCACCTAAAAAT
Source organism: Dryas drummondii (assembly GCA_003254865.1). Taxonomy (NCBI): domain Eukaryota; kingdom Viridiplantae; phylum Streptophyta; class Magnoliopsida; order Rosales; family Rosaceae; genus Dryas; species Dryas drummondii. The sequence goes on along the minus strand of QANW01002410.1, from coordinate 13,502 downwards.
TTGCAATGATAAATAGGTCTACTTTGTACAAATAAAGGCCACGTTATGTCTATTCCATGTTTTTGGCTTCGAGTGCTCGGTAGGGTTTTTTTAAAAAAAAAAAAAAAAAAAAAAAACTAGGAAAATTGCCACTATGCAACATGCAACAGTGTCAATTAATAACACTATAACACGACTGTTTTTGCAATTCAAATAACTACTATCGCACAGTGGCAATCATTGCCACTGCTTGACAATAACAATTGTCGAGCGCTTGGCTCATTAAAGTGAACTGATCTATCACCGTGTGTTTTTCAGGTGGGTCGGCCGATCATAGGTTTTTTCGTTTTGGACTTAAAAAAAAAAAAGCCTAAAAAGTAATATTAAAATCAAATGATATAACAAAAGAAAAAAAAACAATAACCAATTTATGAAACTTAGAGCAATATAATCGGGAGAAAGAGAGAGAGAGAGTAAGCATTTATTTGTGGGACCTACAATTGTCATATTAGCACTTTACATGGACCATTAACAAAGTGATGGAAATAGACCAAAATGAGACACATGAAAAAGTTTGAGGACCCTAAAAATTAAAAAAATTAATTAAAGGACCAAAGAGTCACTCATACAATAGTTAAGAGACCACTGTTGAAAAAAAACCTTTATATATTGACAAAATGGACCAAAGTGTCACTTGTGGAAAAGTTCAAGGACCCTAGAAATTAAAAAAATAGTTGAAGGACCAAAGTGTCATTCGTAGAATAGTTGAAGGACCAAAGTGTCATTCGTAGAATAGTTGAAGGACCACGTATTGCTGGAATTAACCCAATAAATAAATAAAAAAGTGTTGAGCGCTTGACTCATTAAAAAGCATATAAGCCCATCAATGCAATTTGCAGGTAGGTCAGCCTATCATGGTATTTTTGTTTATGGAATTATAGAAAAAAGCCACACAAAAAAAAAGTGTCGCCCTCGATGAAGATTAAAAAGCGTCGCATTTTTGTCCTTACAATTATGGAACAACTTCCACTTTTTTTTGTTAAGAACAATTTTCACTTTGTCAAAGTTGGAAATCAATTCTCTTTTGAGTATTTTTGAGAGATTGTTAGTGTCTTTTGGTACTTTATTATTAATTAATGATAAATATGTAAATTCTACACTCCTCAATGTTAAATCAATGCACTTAAGTTTGTAATATTAAAAAGATTCACCAATTTTCTATAAATAATAAACTCACATTATAAGTGGAGGCGTCAATTCTACAGCGTTGACCCACTTCAAGTGTCCTATATTATTTTTGTGTACTGAAAGATAATCATTGTTTGATAGTAACAATTGTTATTACTATTTGATAGTGACAAACAATAACAATTATTACTGTTGAAATTATGGCTAATGTGTCTTCATAAGCTTGAATTTTGTGTTTTATGTTGATTTATTAAATTTTGACATGTTTATGTAAGATAAAGTCAAAGTACTTGTAAGTATCAGTTTTATGCGATCTTTTGATAGTCACTGTGCATCATCATGTTTATGTACACACCAAAAAAAAAAAAGCTATAACTATGTTGGGGATTGCATTATCATCTATAACTATATTGTAAAACACGGGGAAAAAAAAAAGGCACCAAATGCTCAACTCAATAAAGTGGACTAGCTCATCATCATGTTTGAGCAGGTGGGTTGCCCTATCAATCTATTTTTTAGTTTAGGCCTTACAAAAAAAATTACGATAACACCTCATTTAGAATTTAGAGGTTTGTCGAAATGTGAATAAGGCTGTAAATCAGCTCGATAGTTTGAGTTCAACTCCTATTGGACTATTTTGGGCTTGTAAAAGAAATGAGTTTAGCTAAAAAAAATATTAGGTCCATTAGAAAAATGAGCCAAGCTTGAGTATTATATTAGGTATACTCGGCTCATAAAGCACGTGAGTTGCTCATTAAGAAAACAGTTTCAGTATATTAATAATACAATTACAGCTTAATTAGAATATGAATTTTTACCTTTATATCTGCAAGTTTTGTCTTTCTCAAAGCTGCACTCAATTTCAACAAGTCCCACTTTACAATAGTTGGACTCATGTTTTCTCTTCCTTCTATTGGTTTTATAACTCTAGTTTTCTCACAAAACCAATAATATGAAGATACAATAAATAAAGAGGTACAATCATATCAACATATTGTAAAATAATATTACTAGCAAATTGAAAAATGTAATTACGTACCAAAATCATTATTGCACATCCACTGACATAACTGCCATGTGGACTATTTCTCAAGAAATCTCTTATGGTTGTTGCCCATGCAAACGATTTCATTTTCTTGATGTTTTCTATTGGGGAGATTAAATTCCTTGCAAGTGTGTACCCCGAATTTGCAAAGAAGATGATAGTTAACATCAAGATAACAATAAGCCTCACCACATCATCCGTTCTGTCTTCTTGAAGGGCTTTTATAAGTGCATTTTCAGCTTCTTTTTTGGTCACTCTTATGCCTTCGCTGAAACATCTCTTTGCAAAACTTGAATCGGATCTTATGCAGCCATCGTTGTCGATTTGTACTTCCTTTCCATTACTTGGCAACCCAAACATCTTTTCAACATCTTGAACTTCAATTGATTCAGATTTTCTCCCAATTTTGAATTTATGTGTTGTTGTGTCATACAAGCTGAGGATATAGTGGATCTGTTGGTTTGATTTCCTGCGTTCTTTCTTTGTTATTAATCCTCTGTTGCAGGCGTTGAAAAAAGTCCAAAAATGAGTATGTTTTAACTTGTCCAGATGCTTCTGTTGTAGACTAGGCTTGATGCTTTGGAGGATATTCAAAAAGCTCACCAGGTTAGATCGATATTGTATACCTGGATTCCTTTTAGCATCCTTTTCTAGCGATTTTTTCTCATTCTATAAATGTTTAAACAGTTACACTTATTAGGATATACTATGAATTGAAACATGTTAAGGTATACTCAAACATAAGAAACATGTCAAGGTACATTTCCTAGTCCCATATTCAGTTACATTGCATTTATAGTAAAGTAAAGTAAACATGTGTAAATAGATAATTATAGTGAATTTATATCAAGAACAAATATGTGCTTGAAATTAGCTCAGTCAAATGAGGAAATCATATTACATTATTCAACTTAGTGAAACTGTTAGTTCCTACACTAAGTGAAACTATTTCTTCATATACTTGGTTATAGTTACATACATTTGTGAAACTTGCATAAACTAGGTGAAACTACATTAATCAAATGAGGAAACCATATTACATTATTCAACTTAGTGAAACTGTTTCCTCCTACACTAAGTGAAACTCTTCTTATTTAGAAATTGATTTGCAATTGTTTTTTGTGTTTTTACCTTAGATTTTGGTGCTTTGTTTTGTTTTGTTGCTTGCTTCCCCTTTGTTCCTTTCGGTGCCATTTTTTAGACCCTGCAATTTTGAAAGTAGTCATAGTTATTAGCAAATACTAGTGACCTTGCTGAAAGTAGTCACAGTTTTAGAACCCTGAAATTTTTAAGTCTCACTTTGCCTAAGAAATACAAATTCAATTCAAATATAGTTACATTAGTACACTTAGCCAGAATACCTACAAATTTTTATCTCCTAAATTACCCAGAAGAAAATTATGTACACTTACCTTTTCTGCAAAAATTCTTTATGTTTGTTGTCGATTTTGGTTTTCTTCAGCTAATATATGTGTTGGTTTGTAGGAGAGGGAATAGATTTCGGAATGAGAAATCGTGGGGGGTGAGTGGCGGATGTTGAAGGGTGAGTGGGTTTTGAAATTGTTTTCAGAAGGGGGAGTGGGTTCTGAAATTGGTTTCGTGATGGAATCAGAAATCGTGGGGGGGGGAGTTGGGGGAAGTTGAGAGGGAGTAGGTTTTGAAACTGTTTTCATAATGGAATGAGAAATCGTGGTAGGGGGAAGTGGGGAAAGTTGTAGGGAAATAGGTTCTAAAACTGTTTTCGTGGGGGGCAGTGGGTCTGAAACTCTTTTCGTGATAGAATGAGAAATCATAGATGGGGGAGTGAGGAAAGTTGAAGGGGGATGAGTTCTGAAACTGTTTTCGTGGGGGGGAGTTGGTTCGAAACTGTTTCGTAATGGAGTGAAAAATCTTGGAGGGAGGAGTAAGGGAAATTGAAAGGGGATGAGATTTGAAACTGTTTTCGTGGGAGAGAGGGTCTGAAATTGTTTTCATGATGGAGATCGTGGGATATTTTGTGTGCTACTTGTTTGTAAAGGGGTGGGCTTGTGGGTTTGGGCTACTGGCGGGGGTTGGGCTTCCAGCTGTCCTGTGGGCTTGCTTGGATGCGGTAATGGTTGGCTTCTAATGGCATACATGTAAATTAATGTAATTATAAGCCCAAATTATTAGTAGGCTTTGAATTGGGTGCGGCTGGTGTGTCTGATTATGGTTGGGTGCGGCAACAAAGTTTTATCTATAAATGGGTACTACAAATTACAAACTAAAAAAGAAGGGGTTTGGGGCCTTTGGGCAATTAAAAAGAAAAAAAAAGTTTGAGATTTGGTTTAGCTATTTTAGGGTTTCATTTAGTTGTTTTTAAACTCTAAACCCTAATACATCTTATTAAATACTTATTTAATTCATGATTTAATATTGTAATATAAATAAATTTGAGGTGTTATTTATATAATTATTAATTAGTGACCCATTTTTTAAATAATATTTACCTCCAGCACGCATTATATTCATTTTAAATCATCTGAAACCAACTATATAATTTAGTTTTTTCAATGTTTTTTATTAATATAGTAAATAATATGTTAAAAAACATATGGTCAAATTTTATTGAACATTTCCGTATTTTAATAGCAATTTTCATCGTTTTTATCTAATTTTATCGAAATCTAAATTTTAATTGAAATTTCCTCGAAACCAAAATTTTAATTGAAATTTCCTCGAAACCGAAATTTTACTCCTTGATTGTGCATACGTAAAAACTTTTTATAATGAAATAATTATTTATTTGAAGAAAGTTTCTCAATTTGACTTCTTATAAGAAAATTATAGTATCAATGTGAATTTTTGATATATTCTCTTCATGACCCCAATTAATTCATATTATTAATTGCCTAATAGTACCAAGTAAATGGGGTCATTGAGGGGAGGGGAGGGACATCCAATATCTAGTCTTTCGCCACGCCTTCCTGCCCATGCCAAAAAGCTTTCTCATATTGTGTATAATTTAATTTGCTTTTCCACAATAGGTGTTGCATAATTTTCATGTGTGCATTTCTTTCTCCTTATCCTTGCCTATTTTTCTCTATGATATTTCTATCTCTGATTATTATTGTATATCACATTTAAATTTGCATGTTTTAGGTTCTTCTCAATGAAACTTAAGGAGTCAAGGGATGGGAAAAACGTATTATTCAAAAAATAGAATATAAGGATAAACAATGGTGCAAGAAAAATTTCACCAATTAATAAATGCTATTAATTTGAACAATACCAATTCATATCACATTTTCTGTACAATACTATCAACCATTCTAGTTTTGCTCATGAGTTTAGAGTATAATGCATAAAATAGTAACAATTCACACTACTTTTCTTGTTGTAATCTTCTAATAGTTGGTATTAATACCCCAATAGCTCAATTACATTGCAAAATCTTCTAATAGCTAGTATTAATACCCGAATAGCTCAACTCCATTGCAAAAATTGAAGGAGAGCTAGCCAAGAGTTTTTGGGCTTGAGTATATGATGTTATTAATTAACATGCTGCACCTCCCCGTTTCACCTTCAAACTCCTTGGTCTTTTAGTGCATGCCGCAATAGCTTCATTAATACTTGCTTCCACAATCCAAGTCCTGCAAGTTGTGCTCATATTAGTTATTTTTGTTGCTTTTGGTATGAGATGGACGTACGGTGGTGGTCAAACGGAGATCTTAAAATGAGATTTTGGGCTATTAGTGTAAAATGCATTAAGGTGAGTAGTAATTGTTTTGTGGAGATCCAGTATGCAGTGAAATAAAGAGAATTCATAGTAAGCCTCAACATGTAATACATGTAACTCCTTAAAATATAAAGTTCTATTCACATAAAGTGTAATCCATGGTTGATTAATATTTTTTTTTTAAATAAAGTGCAAGTTATACCAAACAAAAGTGTGACTCATGCATGATTAAGTAGTGGTATATTACCGGCCAAAAAAAAAGTATAGTGGTATATTCTGGTAATAAAAATGAACCAAGTAGCAGAGTGATTGTGCTGCTATATCCCACATGCATTCCATATGGGGATTGAAATCTCATCATAATCAGCCTCTGAAATTGAAAATGCATAAACTGTTGTTTTTAATGCACATGACAATTTCTTGTGTGGGTAATAAATGTTTCTTCAGTGAAAGGGATGAATGTGGAAGGAGTAATAAATCTATATCTACAATTGATAGATATAGATACCCAAAATGTTTAAGGCATAATTAATGCATTATACCTGTGTTGGACGATCACCAAGTAGATCACCCTACCGATATACTTCATTGCTCTTCAAATGCCACACGAAACTCATAAGCTAAAAAAACCTCAAGCTTACTTGCAGTGCCGTTCCTGACTTTTTGAGTAACAAAAATACTTGGAGCCATCAGGACTATGGGTACAATTTTTGTGGTAATTGTATACTTGAAAGCTAAATGCAATGCTGCCAAGCAAAGGTAAAACAAAATGACCAACCACTAAAACAGCTCATTCCAATATGTGACTTTTAAGGAAGAAAGATTGTTTTTTTTTTTTTTTAAGAAAACAAATACATATCTATTAGGCTTTTTAATTATCAATTTGCTCACCTGAATTTTGACCCGTTTTTTATTTCACTACCTAATAAATTTTTTAACTCAATGTGACACCTTAATTTTCAAAAAGTTTCAATATCAGACCTCTGTTATATTCTGTCAATATTTCTGTTAAAACTAACGGTATTTTCGTCTTTTCATATTAATTATCTATTATTAGGAAGAAAAAAAAAACAACACACCTGATTTGGACCATTAAAAAATTTACACATGTCTTTTTTATTTAATAAACACTTTTTAAAATTCTTAATATTGATTGCAATTAATATATGTCCAATATTATTTTTGAAAGTTAAAAACAAATAAAAAAAAAAAAAAAAGAATTTACTCATTCCATCATCCTCTTCCTCCTCACCCCCACCATAACCCTCCTGCAAAAAGCATAACCCACGGACTATCATCATCTTTCATGGGTAAGTTGTACTTTTCATTCCCACAATTGGGTTTCAGTTTCAATTTGGCGAAGGCAACTCTTGGTTCCTTTATGGAGAAATTCAACAACCCAAGTTAATTTTTTTTTCCCCTTTTAACAAAGGCAACTCTCTCTCTCTCTCTCTCTCTCTCTCTCTCTCTCTCTCTCTCTCTCCCCAACGGCCAAGATGGCCGAGTCACCACCACCACCACAGCCCACCCACCCAATCACTATCCTACCCACTCCCCAGTTCAATCCCCAACCCATCACGCAACACCACCAGCTCACCCCCCATCCCACCACAGCCCACCCACCGATTCACCCTCCAAAGCCAAGCTACCCACCCAAGCGTTGTGGCAGGTGGTTATCCATTGGAGTGAATGAATCTACCAAGATTTATAAACTCCAATTCACCAAAAACAAAGCCCTCACATTCCCAAATACCAAAACCCAGTTCTCCTGCCTATAAACCCGGATTTATAAATTATGCAAGAGAAGAGGGGAGGGGACTGCTCGGGAGGAGGGGAGGAAGAATGAGGTGGCCAGAGCGAGGGACCGGCGGCGGTGGGTGGAGGGAGGGGCGGTGGGGTTGCTGCTATGTTATTTGTTTATCTGAAAAAATTTTATTTTTAGGAAATTAGAAATTTTGTGGGTATTGAGAGAAAATACTGGGATATGAATAAAAAACCCCTAAAATTATCTTATAGATGCGCAAAAATACCAAAATATCCCTTAAAAATAAGTCATATGCGTCACACATTACTATTTTGGATGAAAAATTGGACGGAATGTAACGGAGGTCTGACATTAAAATTTTTTTAAAATTGAAGTGCCACATTGAGTCAAAAAATTTATTAAATGGTGAAGTAAAAAATAGGTTAAAGTTCAAGTGAGTAAATTAATAAAAAGCCTATCTATTATATAGTAAATTCAAAATTTTAGTTTGACTATTGAGTGTTAATTTACACAGAAGCTCTTCTCTCCCACCTTTGAAAAGAAAACAAACTCATATGTTGAGTGCAGCATCATCCTTACTTTGCCCATATCTCTCATATTGGCCACCTGATGCCAAAATAACCAAGGGCAAAACTTTTAAGCTTCATTGGACACCAACTTTTAAGCTTCATTGGCCACCAATTGAAGCTTGGAATTAATTATTGCAATTCCACCTAGAATTTTTGTCTCACCATTGTACCCCCTCTCCATTTCCTTTTTCCCACAGGTTTTATGATGACGGTAATAAAGTTGGCTTCTAGCAAGCACCAAAAATGACTCTTTGTTCGTATGTAACACATGCAAAAATTGCACATTAATTGAACTGCGCTAGCCTATTCATATGCAACATATGTATGTATGAGAAAAATACCCAGCAGTTTAATCAGTAGATTTTAACTTAAGGGTGCAAGAACTAAAATATTAACACTAAAACACTCAAATTCTGAAAACAATATGGCCAAAAGTAGAATGAACTACTACACAACCAAAATTATGAAATTCCAAAACAAAAGTAAAGGAAAAATGTTGAAATATAAATATTACAACGCTCAAAGTAAAAGCAAGATTCAACATTTGAAATTAATAGAAAAATTAAGAACCTTAAAACACTACAACAAATATGGCCAATGATCACCTTAAAAAGAAACTAGATTAGAGTTAGTGGCTATTAACATTTTTTTTCATCACTAATTAATATTTTAGTAGAGGTAAAAAAAAGAGTGGAGTTAAAAGGTTGTCATATGTTCCACTAATAGATATATTAGTTGACTTAAAGGTAGTATGACAAAAAGAAAAACTCATTGGGTGGAATATTAACTAAATACAACTAAAATAATGAAAAAAATACTAAATACAACTAAATAGGTTGCGTTGGGTTGCGGGTGGTAAAACCCATTGTCTAAGATTCTTTCTTCCCACCACAAATTCAACCAAAAATTGGAAGAGTGGGAAATTTCTTTCACTTATTACAGTGTCTAGCGCACCATGAATTTGGATTGCAGCTCCTTCAGTCACTATTTACACCTGTGTTGATGATAGATAACAAAATATAGTGATTTTAGTTTAAGGGGTAAATGTGTAATTTTGCTACTTAGGGTTGATGGAGGATAAAAAACTAACTCCAAAAATTCATCTTCATTTTCTCCAAACCCCAAACCAGCCGCACCCTCTCTTCTCTCTCATCTCTCTGTCTGTGATCGAACCACCATCGTATGGTGGAGAATTCTGGCGAGATTATCGCCAAACTCTTCTTCTCCTCCTCTCTGTCTCCCTCTGATCTATGTTTTCCCAAAAACCCAGCCATGAAGCTAAATCGAAACCAGACGAGGGTTTATACTTTGTAGATCTGAAAATACATGGTAGGTTCTGTTTGTAGATCTCTTTTTCTCTTTTCTCTCATCTCTTTGTAGATCTCATTTTGTTCATATTTCAGGATTTTTTTTGTTTGTTTGTATCCAATTGATTAATCAACACAATGTAAATTAAATAAGTAAATTGTGGGTTATTTTGTAGCGAGGAGTGCAACAAGGATGTGCCAATGGCACTAATCAGCATGCACAATTGTAGCCTTGATGCCAAAATCAAGATGCACTTGGGTGGGTTTTGTGTTGTGTGAATTGTTTGTGAATATGATTTGGACTTGCTTTGATTAATTTGTTTGATATATTTAGAGTCTCAAGTTGTGGAGAAGTCCACTGAAGGGTCGTTTGCTCGCTACGGCCAGCAGTAAAGGGACTTTGATTCGGGTTTTCAATACTTTAGATGCTTCATTGCTCCAAGAGGTATTTAAATTCATTTTTTGTTTTCTAATAAATGTATGTATATGAAATTTGAATCTGAGTTAAAATTTTGATTGTCTGTTCATGGGGTTTTTGATTTTATTATGTGAATAGGGGGTGTGTTTATATCATCAAATCAAGTTTTGATGAACATGTCTCATCGTTTTTGCATGAACATCATAAAAATATATGAATTTTTGTAACCACTACAAAATATTTGTATTGAAGAAATGACTTGTATTTTTATGAAGGTTAGGAGAGGAGCAGACAGAGCATAGATTTACAGTCTTGCTTTCTCTTCAACTGCGCAATGTCTTGCCGTCTCGAGTGACAAGGGAACCGTCCATGTTTTCGGCCTAAAGGTTGATTCAGCTGGATCCTTGGGGGGCATTGATAGATCAAGCAGTGCACCCGAAATCAGTCATATTCATCCATCAGGCATTTCACTGAAGTGACTAAGAAACCTTTCACAGAGAGGTATTCCTTGTTTCCATTTGAGTGGCTTTGTACAATTTTTGTCTCTTCTGATATTGTTGTATGTATGTTTCTGCAGACCAAAGGCAAAGAGAGCCAAGACAGAAGATTGTGAAGAAGGGCAAGGATCCATACAATTTATGTATCTTTTGATATTGCTGTATGTACGATTTATGTATCTTCTAATATAAGTGTAAGTAGCAAGTTGATTTTTATTCAATGAAATTCACATTTCTGGTTGCTTCTATTTGATTAATAATGGATGAGTTAGAATCTGCAAATAGCTCATCAAATATACTAGAAATAGCAGCAAAAACTACTGGAATTATGCATCGCAATTAGCAGCAAAATCATTTGCCAATTTATCAAATATAATTCAATCTCACTCTAATAAAAAATTGGTTGAAAAAGGCATTTTGATTAACACCAATACAGCAACATTTCCATCAATGGTGATCCCCTATTAGCAACTATCTGCAACATTGGTGGAGCCCCAAGCTGTCAGCAGTGAAAGACAGTTCTTGTCTCCAAACTCCACCATTCCAAAAAAAGGGTTTGCTTAGCCACTTTGCCATCCCATTCTGAACAACTATTAGCTTAATGGTGACTGCAGAGTGGCAATTGCTAAATTGCTACCATTGATAGTGGTTGCTGCATCAATAGCTAACAGAAAACAATAGTAATGATAAGGAGATAATGTTGTAGTGAAAGATACCATATTAACATGGGACACATCTGAGTTAGTATCAGTGCATAATGAACTAATACCATATGCATGTGAACCTTTGATTTATAGTACTACTCATCCTGAAATGCATACTTGAAGCCTTCAAGATTTATTGGGTTACAGAAGTCATCAATGAAAGCTTCACTCGGACAACCTAAACAAAGAGACAATTGGTAAGAAGATTAGAATATGTTTAGACAACCCAGGCTAAGAATATAATAGACACATGCATCAAAAGTACCTCAGTATCTTCCAAAAGAAAGAAATTTCTCATACATCAAAGAAGAAAAACTCATCTTTCTCCACACATTTAAATATATTAAATCAACATAAATGTTAGATGAGCCAAACCAAAAACCTATAAAAAGTGTAGAACATAAGAAAAGTCTATGGTAGAATACAATATAGGAAAAAAATAACATAGGCTCTCTCTCTCTCTCTCCATCGCTCTCTCATCCAAAAGAAACTTAATTTTGGTAAAATCTCTCCCAATATGTAACCCGCATTTCATCAAGCACCTCATATTCAACATAAATAAAAATTTTAACCTATAAAAAAATTCTAGAACATAAGAAACGTTTGTGGTAATATACAATTCAGAAAAAAAGAAAAAGAAAAATAAAAAAAAGCATAGGCTGATGAGCAAATAACCCATACCATCTTCCTATGCAATGGATACAAAATCGCTTTCTCTTACAACCCTACCCTTACCACTGCTCCGACATTGATGGCACATTGTGGCCTCCACTTCCATCCTCCGTGACATCCAAAGTCAGAAATTGCATAAATGACAATAGTGATAACAAAGCATAAACAGAGAATTACCAACTTCTTACTCTTACTCTTTGATACTCCTTCCCAAAATTTGGCTTTGGTTTTTTCTTCTCTGAAATCTTTGAAGCCCTAACTGAACCACCAACATGTCCATGTCCTGTCTTAACTCCCAACTCCTTTCACACGCTTCTTTTTTCTGCAGTCCTTTTTTCAAAACCCTTTCAACTCGCTCGCCATTAAAACCACCACCACCACCTCCTTGACCTTCTCTTCCTGACCCCAACTCACTAACCCCACCAACTTCCTCCTTCCTCCCTGATTCCTCAGATGCATCAAACCAAACCCATTTTCCCAATCCCCCTGGCCACTCTTGTTTGGTAATAGAAATACCACCACACTTCTTATTCCTCATTCCTCTTCCTATTCCCACCATGCTTCTTCTTCTTCTTCACAATCTGAGCAACCCAATGACCTTCAACTCCCAACCATTTTGTTCCATCACCACGTCCCACAAAGAAGAGAGAACGTGGTTTGGATACAAAAGAAAAATAAAAGAGAACGTGGTCTCCTAAACGTGGTGGCATATGGCATTATTTTTCATATTTATTTTTTAATTTGTTTAATTGCAATAGTGGTTGATTATTCATTTGTCCCTATGGAATTAAAATTGTATGTTTTAACAAAGTTAAGTAAGCAAGGATATTTGTGAGATTTTGGAAAACTTCACCTAGTGGAGGTGTTTGCTTTATATATATAGACTAGCCTCTCTGCGTTTTTTTGTACAAATGTCGATAGTTTTAATAGGTTTTTGTGCAAATGTCACTTGCACAGTGTGTTTAATAGGTTTTTTCCTATTTCGTGCAAGCAAGAGCCTTTTTCTATTGCATATAGGTTGAAATTTATGATAGATCGTAATTTGCTTTCATAGTCATTAGATTATAAATATGAAAATTACTTAAAATAAGATGAAATATGCAAGAGTGGATGTTAATGTTATATACGTATACTCTTACAAAGAAATATGTGTAAGGACTTCACTTATTAACCAACACCTGCGTATTTAGTCACCTGAATAGTGAGTGCATTATTCAGGTGGCTATATTTATGAAGAAAGCCAATCTTTAGCTCTTTTTGCGTACATTATTTCTCTTTATTTTTACTCTTTCTGCCTATACTATTTCTTTGCCATATTATTTTTGGGTATTGTTTATGCAAATTCTCGTGAGGTAGATACAACAACTTAGAAACGCTGATCTGGCTGATCAGATGCCTCGCTGGATGATGATATGAATGATGACGTGAGATCTTCCTGCAAGAGAAACGAGATCAAAGGAGATGGACCGGTGTGGTACTAGCCAAACACGCTCCGATGATGAAGTCAGTGATGGTGTTTGATGGTAGGTGAGGAAGAACAAGGGATGAACTTAGGAGAATAGGAAGAACAAGACAAATGTTCTGGGTTATTCTCAGCAAGTTGGGTATGCTCTTGGATGAGTGGGAATTTTTGTATAAGTGTTTTGCGGATGGTTGCATAG
>QANW01002378.1:0-39302 GCA_003254865.1 Dryas drummondii | reverse complement strand
AAAAAAAAACCAATAAAACCAACAGATTTAACATCCAATCACTATCTCCCCTAATTTAATCACTATCTATTTATCAGGCAAAAATCCAATAAAAACAATAGAAACAGAGCCAATAAAAAGTTTCAAAGTATTCAAAATTATTAAAAGTTTTATAATTCTGAATACTTTGAAATGCCTTAGGAAATCTGTGGCTACCCATATGCAATTTTTTCTAGACAAAGCCACTGAACGCATATGCCCAAGTGGATTATGTTAAGGAAGAAACTTATAATGATATAGGACCAACAAATAGAGGAAGTACTCACCCAAGAAAGTAAATATCTGCTAGTTCATTTGTACAAAATCTGAGACAAAATTGGAGAAATTTAGCATCAAAATCACTAAATCAAAATGTAACTTGGAAACCCTAACAGAGAACATAGAAATCGAAACCCTACATCCTTAATCCCTAAACAGAAACCCAAATTAAAAATTACTTAAATCCCTAAACAAAAACCCAAATTAAAAATTACCGAAATCCCTAAACAGAAACCTAAATGAAAAATTACCTTAGATTGGCGATGGGTGACTAGGTGAGAGTTGGGACGGACGATGGGTTATAAATAGAGAGGATGGTAGTGAGACAGAGAGATGGAGGCCATGATGAGATAAAGAGAGGATGGTGGTGAGACGGAGGGAGGGAGGCGACGACGACTGCGTGAGACAGAGAGATGGATGAGACGAGAGAGGATGCGGCGAGAGAGAGAGAGCTGTGGTGACGGCGACGTCGAGAGAGTTGTGGCGACGACGACGGCGAGAGAGAGAGAGCTAGAGGCTGAGGGTCGAGGGAGGCGTGCGATGCGAGTGTGAGGGAATGTGTGTGTTTGATCGAGAGGCCAGTGAGGGATATCGTGACTTGGGTTAGGAAGCTCAGCCAAGATTTTTAAGTTGGGGGAAACATGTTTTTTTAGGTGAAATATAGTTATCAGTTATGATTTTTACATATCAGTTTTATCTATTTGTTAATCAAAAATGCAAAATTAAGATATCGAAAGAAAAAAATGGTGATATGTTAATGAATTAAGACATCGTTTGAAAAATTAACTGATATCTAAAAATTTATAATATCGGTTAATATAAAAACTGATATTAAAATAGTGATATGTATTAAAGTTTTTCTTGTAGTGAACCGTGCATTATGTCTGTCAATGTCATCTCTGCTGATCCCTCTGGAGCTCGTGAGATGAAAAGAAATGCCATGAAAACCTGTAATAGAAATCAGTTTTATCTGTTTGCTTGGCTCCTTCACTTGTCAATCTGTGACTGTGATGATTATCAAGACCATACTTGGAAGTCTGATATTCTGAATTACCATGATTCATAAGATGAAAAAGAATCTCAGGAATTCTTACAAAGAAAAAAGGAAGCAGGTTAATATGGGATCAGGCAACCTGTGGTAAAGAGAGAGCCACAAACTTACAATTAATTCTATAGTGAAATGACATATGCCCTATCTTCACCCCAATTTGCAAACATATCATTCTACTATCCAAATTGCCCAAACATATCATTCTACAAATTCGCAAAAAAGATAACAACTCTAATGAATAACCGATCAAAGTAATAATATATTAAATAAAGATGATTGATGAATATACGTATTGTGAAGTTGTGGTTACATTTATATGAGTAAGGTTAAATATAAAAATGGTCCACGAATTTTACTATGATAAAATAACATGACCATTAGCACATCTTTATGATGAAAATAAGAGTAATGTATGTTAAAATTTGAACTCTTGTGTACCTATGATTTTATCATAACGTACTATAATTTACTGCTTCAATATGCTGACATTCAGAATAATTTTTCTTAGTTCTAGTCATTTCAATAGACTTGAGAGAACCAATCTTAAGTCATGTTGCATGTTTTTCAATTTTTATTAACTATTACTCCTATTGTATTGCGCCAATGTTTGACCTGGATGTACAAACGTTGTTCTTACAAAATCAAACTTTCGACATCATGATTGGCCAAAAAACTAAAAACTAGCTTTCAACATCTTGCATATAAAAAATGGGCATAGTTTTCAAAAGTGTAGTTGTACCCTCCTCTAACTGGTTAATTGAGCTTGTATACACTTTGACAATAAAGGACAAACACGATTAACAAATATTTTATTTTATCCTTTGAAACAAATAATTATTTTTTAAATAATTTTGCAAGAAAAATTTGCAAAGACTAATAGGTCTGTAATGATCGATTAGTGACTTAGGATTGACAATCATTAACCTAACTTAGAGATTAAATCTTGTCCAAAAAAAAGAGACTTAAAGATTAAAGCTATGTGATGAAGTATGATGAATCAATTACAAAATACCTACATTAACTATAGTGCATGTCATTTTCAATTTGGTACATGAGTTTCAAAACTAGACAAATACATATACAATGTACTTTTGTTCCACTTGACAATTAAATACCTCTCGTCACCCCTCTTGTTAGATCCGTCGTTTTCTGGTTATGTGTCCACGTTAATTAAATGTCACGTGGGCACTAGTGGGACCTATCTTTTCGATACTTTGGATTCCAACTCGATCACTCTTTCTTATCCATCAGATAAATATTTCAGCTCACTTTTATGTCTAAAATACCCATCTGATGGGGGAAAAGAGTAAATTGGAATCCAAAATGTCGAAAAGATGTGTCCCCCTAGTGCTACATGGCATTTAAAAAAGACATGTAAGCATAAAACGACGATCTAACCAGAGAGGTGATAGAAGGTATATATATAATTGTCAAATGGAGCAAAAATTGTATACCTAATTGTCAAGTTTCAAAACTCATGTATCAAATTGAAAGTGACACTATAGTTAATGTAGGTATTTAATTTGTAATTGACCCAAGCTAGTATGATTGAGTAAACTCAAGTCCCATTAGTGGAGAAGTCATACAGAACTTCAAGAACATGAGGCTTCATTTGGTCCCAATATATACGCGTGATAGAAGTTGTCAACTAAACCAACGAGACTTAGAGCTTTCAAATATGCACGGGTCTATACAAAACAAAAACATATTTACTAACTCCTGAGAAGGAAAAGTTTCTGCAGTAAAGACATTATCTCTTCCTTACAAGTCATGTAATTAGTTAACGGGAGATTGTTCCTTATTTCAAAGGTCGTTTAATTACTTTCAGGAGATGACATTTAATTGGTCTGCACAACATGCCTTTGGTTATTCCAATTCCTTGCAAGGAATTGCAATGAAGCTCCATCTACATATATAAGTGTTCCATTCTCTTTACTAGCACAATGACAGTTTGACATGTATTAATTACTTACAAAAGGAGGAAGTGGTCAACTATAAAAAGTTGGATATATACATATGGAATGGAACATTCTCTCTTAGGTGAATTTTCTAGAATAATATCAAGATACAAATTTAACCAAGCACAATTAGCAACATGATCCCATCATGCTTTATCATACGCGGACATACCAAGCAAGACTCTCTTTGACAAATCAAAAACTTCTCGAGATCTGGGGATAAGACAATGTGGTTTGGATATTGAGAGTCATCCATAAGCAGGCAATGAGATATATTCAGCACTTCTAGATTTTCCAATTTGTTCATTGTATAAGCCAAAGATCCTTTGCCCACCATTGTGTACCGAATACTTAAGATCTTAAGTCTTGGGGTAAAGGCAACAATGGCCCTTGCAAATTTTTGCGGCAAATTAAAGGGCACATTATTTTTATCTTGGAGAAGTTCTTGCAATAAGTACCAATCATGTTCATGATGCCAACAGGATCATCAGTACTTGGAACAGTCAATGACTCCAGTTCTTTCTAGTTCTTTATAGCGTTTTCAAATCCAACCACTGTTATTTGAGTCCAGGTTGGTAGAACAAGCTTTTTGAGATTGGGGATTCTGCAAGAAAGAGAGCATCAGACCATTTATTCCAATAAAACCTGTTTTATATAGTAAATTTAGGAAAGTGAATACTAACCTTTCAGCTGCATAGAGCAAGTGCTCATTTTTCATCAATACGTGGAAATTGAAAATCAAGCATGATATATTTCCATGACTAAAATTTAAGGCACTCTTTAAGATCCCCATGATTCTGTCACTCGACTCCTCATCATTAGACCAAGCATTCGGTTTTCGAGGAACGTTAAAGAAATGGAAATTTACCGTACAGAAATCAAGCTTCTTCCATAGGATGGGGTCGAAGCAAGCTGCGCGCCATGATGTACACACGCTAGAAATGGCAGAAGTCAAATCCATGACATTAAGAAGCATGAATATCTTTAGAAGGATATCACGCTCCATGTCTGCCCATTTGTGAACTGTTGAATCTTTATTGCACTCCATTTAAGAAGAGATTGTTCCTGCAGCCATCAAAGATTAAACTAGGTACTATGGATTGAAAAAAACAAATATTGAAAATCAGGTATCAAAGTGATCCATGAAAAACATTAGAACCTAACTTTGTTCTTCTCTAGTATTCCAAGAGAATCTGCTAGCACTTAATATTGCTGGATATTTAAGATCGTTCATTAAAACAATTTTTCAAGAAAAATTCAAAGCACCATATATATCAGACATACAAGACAATTGATGATTGGGAACGTAGGTATGTGCAAGCTGGACGAGAAATTGTTAAAAGACAAAATGTTCAGAGAACTAATTAAAACAGAATTTCAACAAGATATGGAAAGCTCTAATCTAAGTAACCAGTTCGGACTAGAGTAGAACTTTTTGGGATGTCATCTTTCTAACAGTGTGTATAACTTAGTATGTTCATTGATGAAGAAATGCTTGGAGTAAAAGACTTAATTGTCGCTTCTACGTAAGCGCCACGTAGACTTTTTTGATGGACCAATAGACGGACTTGACATAATAAAGTATTTTGTAAAGTGTGTTGGGAGGGGGGGGGGGCAAAATGAGAGGAATAAAGTTTCAGAGAGTAAAGTGAAAATCAAAGTTACTTTTAAAGGTATTTGCACGAATAAGCGTAATAAAAAATACAATCCAATTGATCAGTTTGGTGCTTATGCCTTGCCTCCCCTTTCTTACTATATATTTTTTAAAAAGTTTGATAAAAGGGTATTATTCTTTAAAAGAAAGATTTTTGCTCATTTTGTTATAAAAACTAAAAACTTTACCATTTTAAAAAATATCTAGGTTTGTTAGGCTCACTAAATTTCAAGATAATTAAAGCTCAATAGCAAAGATATGTGTTGGCCAACAAAAAACGCCCAAAGACATTAATGTAATGGCAAGATAATTTTAATGACAATCCAATTAAGGAAAATAACTATTTCTGCCAAGTGTTTTGTCTGTGAGTTCGTCTAGAGTGTAATGAATTTAGTTGTATATAATAAATATGACAAGTAAGTGAACAAATAAGTGTAGAATTGGCCAACAAAAAACGTCCAGAGACAATGTAATGGCTGGATAGATTTAGAGAACAATACAATACCCAATTAAGGAAAATAACTATTTCAGCCAAATATTTTGTCTGTGAGCTAGTTCGTCTAGAATGTAATGAATTTAGTGTTATATAATAAATATCACAAGTATGTGAACAACTGAACACTGTGGAAAAGGAGCTTCTCCAAACAAATATGTGTAGAATTGGCAAATTAAATGCATTTCTTTCGAGGAAATCCAAATCCCAAATCAATTGTCTTTGGTCTTTTCTTTTTTTGGCCAAAACATATATTTGGTGTCAAGCTTTGATTACCTTGATTCTAAAATTTGATGGTATAATTGGTAAAGTGGTAAAGTTTTTATGAAATGAGCAAATTCTTTCATTTAATTAAGGGTGTCCCCAACTCAGATTTTAATGGATTTTAAAATTTATAAGATTGATCAAAATTATAAAAAAAAAAAAAAAAAAAAAAAAAAGCTGAAATTCTCATGGAATCAATAATGTTTGATGGAGAATGAGTTCCATCAAAAGGTCACCTTAGTAGCCTTAGTTCCATCATGGAATCTGTAATGATTTTAAAATAGCTGGTTTTTGAGTTCTCATGTATTTCGAAAATAGCCTTAGTAGAAAAACTTTGTGTTACTAACCAAGGGGTCGCCATTTGTGGCTTTGAAATTGCAGAAAGCTCCTGTCCATTTGTAACACCACAGTAACAACTCTGATTGTCCTTGACTGAACCCTTGCATGAAATCTGTCATGTGTAAAAGGGAAGTCATGTAAATTTGAGACGAACATAAAACATTTTAAAATTTGTTTAACTAATTTTTATTTATTTGTTATCGAAACCATTTTTTTCTTTTATAAACATAAAATTGTCTTCTGATCTTCATTTTTTAACTTCATTAAAAGAAAAAATTATTTGGACCACTTTTATTTCGATAAAGCACACACAAATGGGAAAAATCAAGAAATAAAAAACAAGCTAAATAAATATTTGTGTGTAAACAAATGAATTTGGACAAGATTAGAACCATATGAATGATTGAACGAGATGTATTTATATACCTTTGGTAAATCATTGTCCCGGTGATTAATTCCAAATAGTACGCCAAGCTCATCATTCGCATCATCTCCCTCTTCATCTTCGCCTTCAGTGGTATCATAAATGTTGAACATTTTCTTTACGAAAGAAAAAACTAGAAAATTAGGCTAGGATGTATGAACGCTGGTGCGGTCACCAACCAACTGCCTTGAGTCAATTTTATAGGTGGAGTGGAATGTTCTCGAATAGCGGTTTTCAGAAAACGGTGGACTTGAATCTGTGGTCTAGAAGAGCGGTTTTGAAAACAATGGGCTAGAATATTCTATGGACACCCAAATCTTAAATGTTTTTTAATAACAATATATCCATGTACAAAAAACTAAAATGTACATACTTTAAATAATAAAATAATTTTTGTTTAATCATATTTTAATAAAATAAAAACTAAAAGGTAAAAAATTTGAGAAAAATAAGAGAGATCCGGTTCTTGTCTCTTCCCTTATCGAGCACTTTAGTACTAACCAGTTAATAAGTAAAATAATACGACACTAACCATCAGTTTTTCCTTTTTTGTTTTTTTTTTTTCTCTCTATATATAGAGAAGGCGGAAATATAAAGGAAAAAAAACATATTAATTTACAAGGAAGAGTTAAGGATAATCTTCCATGTGCAGCATGATAATAGATATTCTCCTAGGAAATCCTTTTGTGAAGGAATGTAAGCATTCATCCCATAATCAATTGGCAATGAGAGGAGTAACCCAAACCCTTATAAGCCATTATGTAAGGTCTCACATTAATTTTCGATGTGAGATATTTCTCTCAACAAGACCCCCGCACGTGTGGCGTCACTCAAGCTTAACACGTGGATAATTCATATTAAGTGACATGGGAGCACGTGTAGTTGTTGGGCCTAACACATGGCCTAGATAGCTTGTTCTGATACCATAAAGGAATCTAGGCATCTATCCCAAAACCAATTGAAAATGTGAGGAAGTAGCTCAAATCCTTATAAACCACTATGCAAGGCCTCATATTTTCGATGTGGGATCTTTCTCTCAACATTTTGAAAACAAAGAATGTTTTTCGATAGTTTGAGTTTATGACCTAATAGGGTTACTAGAACAAACATATAAACAGATGCTAAAAACCATTGTACAAAAACACTTAAGATGACTTTAAAGGGCACATTAAGCTTGTAACCATTAAGAAATAAATAGCAAGGCAAGCCTATTGAAAGTTTTTCTCTTTGTGCAAAGTAATAGTAACAAGATAAATTTGCAAAATTAACATGAATTAAAGTCAATTAAAGATCTTTAACTTTTTTAAAAAATATTTAGAAATTTGAGCTTCTAGTAGTGCTCGAGCTCCCCTTGAGAAATGCTTGAACACCCCTCGAGCTCCCCTTTCCCTTTTCCTTGTCCCCTTCCTATATATGCATTCATATATCACTATAAGAAAAAGATATTTGGGCGACGAAACTTTGGGAGACGAACTCAAATTTGTCACCCAAAGAGGTTTTGGGCGACGTATTCTAACATTTGTCGCCTAAACCAATAAAAGTTTGGGCGAGGAATAATTTCGTCGCCCAAAGTCACTTTGGGCGACGAATATGGTGTTCATCGCCTAAAGCACTTTTGGGTGACGAATATGGTGTTCGTCGCCTAAAATTACGCGCCAAAATGCTCTTGGACCATACTTTGGGCGACGAATGTTCAGATTCCTCGCCCAAAGTCACTTAAGGCGACAAACAACATATTCGACACCCAAAATGACTTTGGGGGATGAAATTATTCCTCGCCTAAACTGACTTTGGGTGACGAATATATAGATTCCTTGCCTAAAGTGACTTTGGGTGAGGAATATATGGATTCCTCGCCCAAAATTACTTTGGGAGACGAATCTATATATTCCTCGCCCAAAGTCTAGTTCAATTTTTATGTGCATTTATATTTAGGTATAAGAATACGATGCGATCGTGTTTTCAATGATCTGAACCGTTCATTTTTTAGTTCCCAACTCAAAGATCATCCCTACAAAAATTTAGCTCAATCGAAGATGTAGAAGTTAGGTAACGGTGGTCAAATTGATGAACGATCGTGAGTTTTCTAATGATAATTCAATGGCTAGCTGAATTCCGGTTTAGCTGATTTTTTGCAAAGATGATCTTTGAGTATGAACATAGAAAATGAAAGTCTCCGATTGTTGAAATCACGTTGTGATCTTCACAATTATTGAAACGACAAAGTTTCAACGAAAGAGTTAATAAAATTATATTCTTCAAGTGTTGAAACCGTTCATTTATATGTAGATGGGCATATCTTGATCGTGTTTCCAACGATCCGAATCATTCATTTTTTAGTTCCCTATTCAAAGATCATCCCTGCAAAAATTTAACTTAATCGGAGATGTAGAAATTAGGTAACGGTGAAATTATTTTATATTTGTATATATTTAAAATTATAAATATAATTTAGTAATTAAATTAAAATTTAGAATCCTATTGTATATTGTTAAGAATACAATCTTATTGTAATAATTTATTATATATATATTTAAATACTAAATATAAATTATAAATTTGCAAAAAATGGTATTAATTAGGGCTATACTTTGGGCGACGAAATTATTCCCCGCTTAAAGTGACTTTGGGCGACGAATCTATATATTCCTCGCCCAAAGTCACTTTGGGCGATGAATCCATATATTCCTCGCTCAAACTCACTTTGGGAGACAAATCTAGATTCCTCGCCCAAAGTCCAGTTCATTTTTATGTGCATTTATATTTAGGTATAAGAATACGATGCGATCGTATTTTCAACGATCTGAACCGTTCATTTTTTAGTTACCTACTCAATGATCATCCTTATAAAAATTTAGCTTAATTGAAGATGTAGAAGTTAGGTAATGGTGCTCAAATTAATGAACGATCGTGGGTTTAATCAATGGATCGAAATCATAAGAGAAAAGTGTGTACCGGCCATATGATAGGATGTCTGTGCATGTGTCTATATCTATATATACGTACTTTGGTATGATATCCATGGATAGAAAAATCTTTGTGAAGGATCAATGGCATATGTAACATTAATCTTCTATGTGCTTCCTAATTGAACAAGAGGAATTGTATATATATATTTATATATATTGCATTGGCATATGTAATATATAAAAATTTCTACTTTCCTATTTACTTTTCCTCGCATGGAAGTTACATCAAAGAATCCTTTCAAATATATTGTTTGACCTCATAGGGAAAGAACAGATTATGAATATATAATATGCAACTGGAAGTACGTACGTTACACATAAATATGCAACGGCCGGATTATGAATATTTTATTTTATCTTCTATTTTATGCTACACAAGGGCCAAAATTCTGCCCCACCATTCATGCCAAAATTAATTAGATGTTAAATGGCATGCGTACTTCTGATGCAAACCACTGCAGCAACTTTCAAAGTACAAATATTCTTGTCGGTGATGTAAGTCCAATTAACTGGCCGGTCATCGTTCTCTTGTACTTCAAACCTTTCCTGTATGATTTCAAGGACCTTGCTTTGTAGGTTCTTACTGTATTTGAACTCTTTTTACCTATAATTGTTTATGATAGAATAATTTTATTCATGTAATAAAAAGAAGATCATATAATTTGGATTAGTACATTATCAATGTCTTTTTTTCTTTTTTTGGCCTCTGCATTATTTATATCTTCAACTAAGATATTCACCACATAGTGCAGCCCCTGCTGAGAAAATATACATAATTTCCGGAAATCACCATCTTTGAACTTCAACCTTAGAGATTAAAGCAATGTGATGACTATGATTCAGTAAAGCCAAGTCCCATTAGTGAAGAAGTCATAGACAATTTCAAGAACATGAGGCTTAATTTGGTTCCAATAGGAGTGATAAGATAGGGATAGAAGATGTCATGTAAACCATCGAGTAAACATGAGGCTAAAAAGGTGTAAAGACATTAGGAAAAGGTCGGTTTCCTATTATTTTCCAATACTGTTTTTTTTTAAATAGTTTTTGAATCACCAAACAAACAGGCTATAATTTTTTATCTGAGTCCTGTCTTTTCGATTTTGATTTTGCTTTCTTCATAAGTGGGCCGAAAATATCTCTTCCCTAACCATTTTGAGCCAAAAATTATTGTTCTATCTCCAAAACGGAGCCAATTGGCACAGGGCGTTTGAGCCCATAGTATCTTTTCCCTTTTTCTTTTTTGGTAAAATCTGTTCCTTATTGTATAAGTCATGTAATTAGTAAAAGAGAGAATGTTCCTTGTTAATTTCAAAGGTAGGAGAACACATTAAATTGGTCTGCACAATAGTTAGCTCCTGACGAACAACAGACAATTAGCAAAAAGAATATCCCCAAAATGCTTGCTCGAAAGACTTTGCATGCGAGAGCAATGAGAAGTGAAATTATGTATAGCATTTCCATCTACATAAGTGTTCCATACTAGGGAAACTACATTTTAAAAGGACAGTGCCTGGCTTCTTACGAGTAATCGAACCATTCCTATTTACTAGTCAATCCGAATTTGACATGTATTAAGCTATAAGGAGGAATTAGTCATTAGAAAAAAGAGAAGGACTAAATATTAGATACTTGCTGAACCAGTGACGAAACCAGGATTTGAAACTTGGGTGGGCTAAATCTCTAGACAATTTTTTTCCTAGTAAAAAAAAAATGCACATAATGAGGGAGGACATATTTGAACCTTACCTCTCCAAATGCATATCTATATAAACATTAAACTATAAAAAAGAAAACAGTAAATAAACATACAATGCGATTACAATATAATACTATCTAAATCTTGCCCTACGAGGTCCCATAGCATCAAACTCATCAATCACAAAATCATAATCAATATATATTATCAGCAAATTTAAATGGAATAAGATTAAACTCTTATCTTAAACTCTAAAATCTAAATTAAATTTTTAATTCAAATCAATAAATCAAAATTAAATTAAATATTGAAAAATAACTCAAAATTATACTTACTTAGACATGAGATTGATCGAGAAGAATTGATGATAAGTTGGAGATTGGTGATGAAAGAATAAAAGGGAGCAGTTTTTTTTTTTATATTTCTCGTGAAAGCTTCTGAATAAAGGAGAAGAACTTTGAAAGCTATTCTGATTCTGTGAATACCTAATATTAGATATAGCCAAGGAATAAAATTTCGAGTTTCGAGGAAATTTCGATGGAAATTTCGACGGAAATTTCGAAGATTTTTAAATTTCGACAGAAATTAGATGGAAATGACGGAAATTGCTATCAAAATACGAAAATTTTGAATGAAACTTTTCTATATGTTTATTTAACATATTATCTACTAAATTGATAAAAAACATTGAAGAAATCAAATTATATAATAGGTTTCATGTGATATAAGGTGAATATAATGCGCGCTGAAATAAATACTGTTAAATAAAGTTAGTATAATGAATAAACAAAATTAGTATATTATTTATACTCTATAATTTAATTATACACTAAAATCTAAACTCTAATACTTTATATATTCATTATACCCTAATACTCTTTATACTCTATAATCTATACATTAAACCCTATATACTCTATATTTTTTAGGATATTAGGTTTTAAGCCCTTTAGGATACTTTTAATTATTTTTTTATATAGAAATGTATTAAAGTTTAAGATTTAAAATAACTAAAAGAAATCTCAAATTTTTTTTCTTCTTTCCAATTGCCCAAAGGCCCCAAACCCTCCCTCATTTTTTTTTTCTTCCTTTACTTTTTTTCCCCGTGTCTCTCTCTTCAGTCTTTTTTTTATTTTTTATCTTTCCTTCCTTTTTTCCCGTGTCTTTTACTTAGCCAAGCTTTGTCTTCACTAAGTGTAATAACCCAAATTTTGGCTTATGGTAATTTTGTTACTTAAATTTTTCAAATTTGTTTTAAGGTTTGTTTAAAGGAATTAGAAATTTCTTTAAATTTATTTTAACTAACTTAGATATTTGGTTGTGGTTCTAGAGCTTAGTTGTGTGGAAATGAATTTTAGAAAATGAAAATTCAAGAATTTGACTATTATTATTTTTTTCAGAATTAAATTATAAGAGTAGGATTTTTCATAATTTTTCTGAAAGCAATTTGACTATTTTAAGGTTATAGGAAATTAGTACTCATCAATACGAGTTCGTAGAATTTTTCGGTGAATTATTTGGAGTCTCGAGCTATTTTTGGTGAATTTCTGAAGTTGGAAAAAATAGAAAATATGAAAATTTCGATAAATTTCGGTAAATTTCGGTAAATTTCGATAAATTTCGATAAATTTCGGCGAAATTTTCCCGAAAAATTATCAAACATGTGTTTCGATTTCGACACCCCAAAAAAATGAAATTTTCGGCGAAATTTCGCCGAAAATTTCGAAATTTAATTCCTTGGATATAGCTATGTAGCCTATGTTAAGTTAATAACTTAATAACTTAAAAAATTCATTTTTGACTTTTCAAATTCTATAGTTATTGGGCTTGATATATATATATATATAGAATGCTCTAGAACTAACTGGTTAGTAAGTTAATACAAAACTAACTACTCTATTGCGCCCGCCGCACAATGTAAACTCAAAATCCGAACCGTCTATTTTTTAGGCCCTACTTCAAAGATCATCCTTATAAAAAATCTCCAAAATCGGAAATCATTTAGTCATTTGATTATAACAACAACTATTTATATACTTTGATCGAAAACACTGATTGTCTATTTATTTGATCTCAATTAGATGACTAAACGATTTCCGATTTAGTTGATTTTTTTTAATGATAATCTTTGAAGTATTACCTAAATAATTGACGGTTCATATTATAAGATTAGTTATGTGGTGGTCCCAAAAGCATGATTAGCTTTGTATGAATTTGCTAACCAGTTAGTTTTAGAGCACTCCTCTATATATATATAATCACTTTTTTTTTAGCAAAAGTTTTAGCTGGGCTATAGCCCAGCTAGTCATGTGTTTCCTTCCGCCATTGTACTGAACTACGAAAATGAAAAACTTGTCCAAAATTCCAATATAAACTGACGAATGGGTGTCAATCATTTGATTCATGATGGGGTAATTTTTTCGAATAACATCAAGATATACTTCATTAAGAACATCTAGGGTGTGTTTGGATTAAGGTTTTGCATGGGGTGGATCGATTTGGTTTAATTTGAATTTGGGGGTGGATTGGAATTTGGAGCCCAAATCCAAATACACCTATTTGGGTTTAAATTTGGATCCGTTTGGATGGAGAAATTTAGTTGGGAGAACTTGGATTTCAGGCTCCTCAAATCAAAATCCTCCTCTTTGGGTTCAATTTAAGGAATGAATTTGAGTGGATTTTAGAGGTCCAAATCCATGAATTTCAATTTCCTTCTTAAACTAGTTATTTGAAATCTCACCACCCCACACTCTCTCTCCTTCACCTTTGGCGACCATCTCCGGCCACCACCTCTGGCGATCGTCGCCAACAACCATCTCCGGCCACCACCTTTGGCAACCATCTCTGGCAACCATATATCACTGGCGAATATCATCCTTGCTCCATGTTTTATTTTCTAAAAAATAAAGAGAAAGGTTGTGTGGTTGCTAAGGTTTGAACCCCCAACCTTGTTCATACAAATAAAACCGTCAACCAACTAAGTTAAATCTGAATTTGTGTTTGTTATTTTAAATATATATCTTATATTGCTAAATAAATTAATTAAAATAAAAATCATATTTCATATATTTTTTATTCTTAATCAAATGTACGTGTAAATTCCTAAACTGTCAAACAAAAATTTTAAAATTGAAATTCTCAATGAAATCTTCACATTTAAATTTTTTATCCAAACTAACAACATAATTTCAAATCAAAAGATTTCAAATGCATATATAGATTTGAAATCCAAATTCAAATCCAAATCCAAGAATCCAAACAGACCCTTAAAGAAATTATTTGGATTTGGCCAAATCCAAGATGGATTTGAAAGGGCCAAAGCCATGGATTAATCACAAGTACAAATAGTTATTTGAAATCCCACCACCCTACTCTCATTCTCCCTCATCTCCGGCCACCACCACCGGCCACCTTCGGTGATCACCTTCACGTACCTTGGCCAATCTCCTCCTTACTCCATGTTTTATATCCTAAAAAAATAAAAAAAATACAAAGTGTACCTCTAGTCACCACCGTAGGCCACTTTCTCCCCAGCCGATCTCCTCCTTGCTCCATGTTGTATTTTTCAATTCACCGAGCATCATGCAACTATGTACCCTTCTCGGTCCATCCCATCAGACTCTCCTTTTGCAAGTTTTCAATCCAACTTGACTTATCCTCCTCCTTCTTTTGATCCGACATGTATATTGACACTAGCGCTACTCATCACATTAGAAGCAATGGTGGCATCTTGCATGATCATAATACTTACAATAGTAATGACGTTGTTCTTCTTGGTAATGGTACGTGGTGCACGCCTTGCCTATAACCCACACTAGTACCATTTCCCTTACTCTAGGCTCCTCTAAATTCCAATTAACCAATGTTTTTCATGTTCCCTCTCTCAAAAAGAATTTACTTTTGGTTGCTAGCTTGTTTTACAAAGGATAAAATATATGTTCGTATTTTTTTTGAGCCTACTTGTTTTACTATCTCTGACTTGTCTTATGGTATTCCTCTTTTTCATGGCCCATGTAAGGATGGTATCTATCTCTTGTCTGTGTTGTCACCACAAGCCTTAGTTGCAACTTTTCTGCTCTGTGGCACAATCGCTTAGGTCATCTGTCCACCGACGTACTTTCTCGTTTAGAGTCGCATCGACCATTGTCATGTTCGTCGTTGCAAAGCCACTGTTGAACAATAGCTATCGGTGCAGAGTTACTGTTAGATACTGACAATCGACACTGACAGTACCAGATTTGCCCTTAGCGTGTTTTTTTTTTTTTTTTGTTTGGGTAAGTTTGAGCGCCCTTTTTTTAAAGGCTTTATTGCATAAATAACGTTCTATGAAGGTTGTGCGCAAATGTCATCCATAAATTTTACAAGTGATCTTTGCATGTACTAGAAAAATCAAGTAATGCACAAGTACAATGCAATGGAAAAGTGCCTATTATGGACCAAATATCCGATATGGAAAATTGACAAGGAATTGCTATGCACATCTCTTATAAATTTGCATAAGAAATTAAGTTTATCTCTCATACAATTAAATGGTACTATTGGTTGGAAAGGAAAAAAAAAGTACTAATCAGGTACCACCAAACGCGAATGACGTATGCCCTATATTATCAGTTTGTCTAGCTTGAGAAATGTGCATTCAATATATATGATTTTTCAGAAACCAGACACCAATTTTCATCAAACCTCCAATCTTGTCTATCTATCTCCATGAATTAATTCTCAACTCTCTCTAACAACAAAGAAAGCCTCTATAGAATATTCAGACTATATTTTATTACCAACGGCACGAAAAGGAAATTTTCTATGAAATCAAAGTTTATTCATAGCGCCATGTCTAGAGTTCAAAAATGATTGTTCTAACAAATTTCAACCATGCAAGCATAATATCTTTTCAAATTGAAAGCAAATTACCTCATCCATTTGCAAAATTCTTTTTTCACATTTAGCTCACATCATGATCCCATCATGCTTTACCGTACACTGATAGACCAAGCAGGACTCTCTTTGACAAATAAGAAACTCCTTGAGCAATGAGGCTAATTCAATGATTAATTGACTTGTCAAGATCTGGGAGAAAAACAACGTGGTCTGGATATTGAGAGTCATCCATAAGCAGACATTGAGATATATATATATATATATAAATATTCAATACTTCTAGATATTCCATTTTGTTCAGTATATAAGCCAAAGCTCCTTTGCCCACCATTGTGCACCGAAGACTTAAGATCTTAAGTTTAGGGGTAAAGGCGCAACAATGGCCCTTGAAAATTTTGCAGCAATAGGGCACATGATTTTAAGCTTGGAAAAGTGAACACTAAGACCTTTCAGCTGCACAGAGAAAGTGCTTTTTTTTTTTTTTTTATGAATATGTGGAAATAGAAAATCAAGCATGATATCTTAAATTTTGGGGTAAAGGCAATAGTGGCCCCTACAAATTTTGCGGCAAAAGGGCACACATGATTTAAGCAAGAGAGCATCATTTATTCAAATAAAGCCTTTTTTATATAGTACATTTAGGTTAGTGAACACTAAGACCTTTCAGCTGCACAAAGCAAGCTAGTGCTCATTTGTTGTGAATATGTGGAAATGGAAAATCTAGCATGATATATATATTTCCACAACTTAAACTCAAAACACTCTTTAAGATCCCCATCATTCTGTCGCTTGACTCCGAATCATCAATCCAAGCATTTGGTTCTTGAGGAACAATAAAGAAATGAGACTTCACCGTACTAAAATCAAGCTTCTTCCAAATGATGGGGTCAAAACAAGTTGCATGCTATGACATACACACGCTAGAAATACCAGAAGTCAAATTCTTGACATCAAGAAGCATGAATATCTTTAGAAGGATATCACACTCCATGTTTGCCCATTTGTGAACTGTTGAATCTTTATTGCTTGCCATTTGAGAAGAGATTGTTGTAAGTTCTTTATACACTACTGAAAACATACAATGCACGAAAAACACAAGTTATACTATAATCATTGTACCTTGGATATCTTAGCCTAATATGCACGAGCACTTACCAAATGAAGTCATCTCTACAATAGCTGCCTATAAGCCTTTATGTCCTTGGAACACAGATCTTCCAACTAGCACATAATGAATAGCAAGACTCACACAAAATGGGGCAGTGAAAACGAATACTTGGTGTATCTCTGTGTAGTCAGGGACCCCTGCTTTTATATTGAACTGATGTCTCCTAGTCCTTCCCATAAAGGTCTCTAGGAGTTCAATCCTTAATTATATGATTCTAATAAAAGACTTGCTATAGCGGATATATCTGATTATACAGCTCACATGACAACTGTGTATCTAAGCAATCCTATGCCAATGTAAATTATGTTTTAGTTAACTATCCTATTACTTACACCTTAAGTATTATTGATTAATTAACTCGGATAGAATAATGCCTAAGTTCATTTATTTTCTTACAATTGTACCTACACTACAACATTATCTAGCAAAGCTCACCAAATTTTTATTTTGTAGGAATAGATGCAACTGCCACTATTGTTTGTTTGTATTGCTCATTGCCACCCTGCAGTCACCATAGAGCATGTTGGAGGTTGGTGTTTGGGTGGCAAGGGAGCTAAGGCCACCCAAATGTAGGAATGGTGGAAGCTTCTGCCAAAACTTGCCATGACAGTCTGACAAGGCAGCTGCTCACTAATGCTGCAGTTAGTTGGTTTTTTCCCCTTCACCATTAGATGTAAGGTTCTTGTATTGGTGTTAGAATATAAGCAATAAACAATGTCTCCATGAATTTTGGTGATGAACTAATTAGAATTCAAAATTCATTTTCCCACCAAACATATCTTGCAGTGTGATTGAATCTTACATTAAAAACTCATTCCATGTAGCAAAAGCTAGAAGAGGGCTAGCTATTGTGCTAGGGACAGACCTTCTTTGAATCACAAAGAAGAAGAGTAAAAACGTACTCAGAAGTTGGAACAAATTTTCTTCAATATTCATTAATTCTAACAAATATAACCAAACATCTTTTTACAAGAAGAATACAAGACAACAATTCAAAAAAACAAAACAATACTAAACATGTGGGGTTTGTGGGATAAAGAACAAAAAAGAAATGAAGAGGATAAGGTTGTTGATTAAAAAAATGAAGGATGGAAAGGAAGAGAGAAGAAAAGTGCAAATGAAGATGGAGGTTTCGCACTTTTAAGCTATTGGAGGTCCGGTGCTCAATCTTCTTCTCAGCTTTTGGAGGTCCGGTCCTCAATCTTCTTCTCAGCTACTGGAGGTCTGGTCCTCAATCTTCTTCTCAGCTTCTAAAGGTCCGGTCCTCTCCCATGAGGTTCGATCCTCAAGTCTTCTTCTTGGTCTTCTTGTCCTACATCACAACCAAGCAAAACCACAAAGTACAAACTCACAAGGGAAAGAAACATAAGTTAAAAATAAATTTTGTTTGGTCAAAGTTGAACATAAACAAAACCATATTTTGGAGTTATAAACATGCCATAATCGAAGTTATAATTAATAGAAGTGAAAACATACCTTTTGATCATTACCATAAATTTGCAGCAGTAAAGGAGTAAAAGAAAAATATGAAAGAAGCTCTAGATATCACAAAAAAACCAAGTAGCATATCATAACATTCAACTTGTGGTACGTATAGACTCAAACAACAAGATAATATTTAACACTAAATAAAATCTGAAGTTGGATATATTAGTGATACCAAAGGAATACAACTAACAAGATAATATTTAATACTAACAATATAATAATAAATAAGGTGAACAATTGGAATACAAAGAACTTGAAAAATAAATGAAATTGATACCAAACGAATAACCAAAAGTGGCTGTAGATACTCTAGGGTTTGGTTTGGGGGTTTTTGATTCATCCACAATCGGAGTCAGACATGTGCACCAATGGAAGGGCCATGATGAAAGAAGGAAAACCTTATGAAGATCGCTGGAATCCACCGCCTATATCACCAGAAACGACGGAGGAGGGTCGCGGCTGTTAGGGTTTCGAACCACCACGTGCAGCGGCTGAATAAGCTAGGTATTTACATCATTGAACTCAACTCACCCATGGGAAGATTTCGGGACCAACTCAACGGCAAGAGGTCGTCGAAATTAGTGACCTATAGGAGTAGAAAGCCGGATCAGGTTTGGTTTGAATCCATGTTTTCATTGGGTTGTTAAGCAAACAAAAGGCAGGGATAGAGAGAGGAGGAAGAGACTAGTTGATTGGGGTCATGTCGTCGGCGTTGGCTGCCGGACGGTGATGAGATGGTCGGAGATGGCTCATGGCAGAGGAGAGAGAAGATAGACAAACACCAGGTAGTGTGAGGCTGCTTCTAAAGGCAAATGAGAAAAAAAGATGCTGAAGTTAGGTTTTTATAGTAAAACCCTATTTGACGAATTTACAAAATTGCCCTTTAACTTAAAATACCCGAAACTTGATGGTCGTAGCTACGTTTCACGTCTTCTTCATGTCTACGCTCTCGTAATCTTGAACCCTATCCAACTAGATCAAAAACTCATTTAAAATCTAAACATTTAATTTTGTCAAATTAAAACCTTAAACCAATTTAATTATACAAGCATTTCTTTTTGAAACAAAATTTTTTATAAATTCATAGAAAAATAATTTTAATGAAATATTTTATAAATTCATCCCTAAACCAAAAATGTCAATTGTCACTTTTTCAACTTTAGTTTCAAAGAAAAGAGATCTTGTGCACAACCACCATTATAAATTTAGTTTGGGTTAAGGGTGGGAAAAGAAAAATTATCTCACTAATTTTCCAATTTAGTTACTATGTTTATGGAGCTACCAAAAAATCAACTATCTTACAAATTAGTGGGTTCTAAGGCAACTATTATCTCCACAAAAAACATAGTAACCACTAACAATAAGTATTAGTGACCACCTCATTTGTCAATAGACACCCTCTCATCTATGGGTGCATGCAAAAAATAGAGGCTTTTGGCCATATTTGTTGTAGTGCTACAGCCATCAAAGAACAAACCAGGTACTATGAAGTAAAATAAAATAAAAAACAAAAAGATTGATAACCAGGTATCGTAGTGATCCGTGAAAAACATTAAAACCTACTTGGTTATTTTCTAATATTCCTAGAGAATCTCCTAGTGCACTTTATATTGTTGGATATTTAAGATCATCCATTAAGACAAATGTTTTGGAAAAATTCAAAAGCACCATATATATCAGACTTACAACACAATTGAGGATTGGGAACGTACGTACATATATGCAAGCTAACTGGACAAGAAACTATTCTATGACAAAATGTTCATAAAACTATAGAAAATTACAGAACATCAATAAGTTATGTCAAACTGTAAACTAAGTAACTAGTTCATACTACATTAGAATTTTTCAGAATGTGATCTTTCTATGTGTATCACTTAGTATGTCTATTGATGAGTAAATGCAAGAAAACTTCCAGATGTCCACAATTTTTGTATGAATAAAATATAAATTCAGCTATGAAATTTTTATACAAAGAACATGTATATATATATGTGTGTGTGAATAGAGAGAGAGAGAGAGAGAGAGAGAATGGAAAGGAAAAAAGCATATTAGTTTAAAAGGAATTAAGAGTTGCAAAGGATGTTCTTCCATGTACATCATGATAATAAAAATACTCAAAGGCAATATATCATTTTCAAAAAAAGACAACACGTACAAACACAACACAAACACAAACACAAAAACACAAACACAAAAAATAAAAACACAAACACAAAAACCAAGAGCAATAGAAAGGAAAGACTCGCGTGCTACATTCTTGTTTTCTTGTTCAACCATATTCTTGTTTTCTTGTTTTCTTGTTTTCAAACACAAACATGAAAGATTCTCTCACTTTCAGTCCGATGATAATAATTATAATTTATGCAAGAACATAAAAAAAACCAAGAGAAAAAGAAAGACTAGTGTGCTACATTCAATGTACCTTCTCATAGTGTTGTGCTATTCTCTTCTCTCAAACTCTTTGACGCCACGTAAAAGAAATGAGACATATTCTTATATATATATGGGTCTCTAGCTTTGAAATTACATAAATCTCCTTTCCAATTATAACGGCACAGAAACAACTTTGAATGTGCTTAATTGAAATGAATCTAGAGTGGTGAGCCCAGCATGTTTTCTTTAGGTGACACTACTGGGAGTTTGACAAGTCAGCAACTGAGAGTGTGTTCAGGCATCTGGCAACCAAATTGAGATGGTTTCCTTTTTCAATTGAACTCTACATGAAATCTAACAGGTGTAGAAGGGAAGCCATGTTGCACTAATGTAAAGGCCAGTTGATTGCTAAGCCTAGTTCAATTAATACATACTTTCATGCATACCATAATGACCATCTTAGTCCAAACCTAAAACATTTTAAAATTTATTTTACCCATTTTTTCTTTTTAAAAACTTATTACGTTTGTCCTCTTCTTTTTCACTTTTATATTTATTTAAGGGAGTTAAACTATCTCATGGCTTAAGGGAAAAGTATATGGCCAAGATACATATATACATCTAAGTGTGAAAGCATGGTGGATTTTCATTTTATTAGACTTTTTCCTTAACCCATAGGATCTTTAGGTTGGATGTGACATAATCCACTAGAAATAGCTAAGATGAGAAATTGCCCTTGAAGACCATGTTAGGAAGAACGACCCAAGATTGCACACATCAATGCCTTCATTCCATGTTCATCTTTTAAGTTTTGGCTCCGTACCACCAAGAGAATCAACACACTTTGTTTCTCATAGAACTCTTATCTAAACTACTAGAACCTCAAGATCCCAAATGTTATCTCTCTAAAGATACTCCACACCTAGAGTGATCTTAGCTATTATATCAACATATTTTCTTGATATATATGGCATCAAAAGAATGGTGATGAAGATAGGTTCTCCAAGACCCATCTTTATCTCTCAAGCTTTAATGTATGTAGAAGAGAGAAAAGAGAAGATGTGATAGGAGGAGGCAAGTGCTGAATTCCCTCTTAGGGTTTCGGCCATGTACCCTTGTTGTTTCTTTAATAGAGTGACTTGTTAGATCTAAGCCATCCATTCTCGCATCTTTCCCATCCTCTAGTCTTGTCCATTCACCGTTAATGAGCAAAACTCATATTTACACTTTTATCCACATGCAACACTTTAATTAATATGACATGATTTGTCCACATATGACTCAGGAAAGTCAAAAGTCATTTAACCAAGATGTCATCCCAACATTTAATTTGAAAATAATTCTTCAATCAATAAGCATAATTTTTGGGTTAGGACTAATGATTAAATAAATAACCATTTGTCTTAATTAATAAGATAACATCAATTATTCTCCAAATAATTAATGATTTAGACTTGGGTTAATAAGTCTAAGCTTTGACTTTCTAATCTTACTCTCTAAGTTAAATAATCATACTTAAGAATAGATTATGTCAAGTGACCACCCCAAATTAATCACTTGATCGACTTTATGGTCCTCATCAATTAGTAACCAAGTTATTAGAGCTTAATGGTCCTCATTAGTATTTCACAGTTAAGTGGCTCACACTAGAGCAATACTAGGATGGGTGACCCACTAGGAAGTATCAACTCCTAGTCATAGGCAATAACAACTATCGCGATAGTTGCGATCAGTAATTGAACATATATTGATTATCGGTATCATCCTTTCCTTTTGGTATCTCAAATAACTTATTTGTGTGTGACCCTTTATGTTCTACTTTGATTTGGCAGTATGATTATAGTTAATCTAGAAGTCTTCCAAATTAATTGCTCTTTGGTCTCTACAGACCATGTTAAAACCTAGACACAGTTCATGTCCCCCAAACCAAATAGAATTAGCCTCATAACCTATTAAGTTATGATTACAATATAGTTCTTCTCTTATCTATGTCCCGATTACATTCTGAGGTATAAAACTCGTGTCAAACCCTATACAAAATATAATCATATGCGTGACTCTGATGCTTTGACCACAGACTTTGTGAGTCTTCCTTTCAAGGACATCTCCTTCTTTATGAAAGGTGAGAAATTCCTTATCTCACACTCGCATGCCTCCATATATGTGTCAATACACTCAATATACACATGTAACCTGTGTTTGATTACGTTGGTCCATTTTGTGTAGACAAAATACATTGAACACACAGATACACACACAAGACATCGGTGGTGTCTCAAGTCTAAGGACTAATCAGTATTTATCATAACCCTAGAGTTCCTACTTGACATGCCCTAAAGCTCCATGTAGGATTCTTCAGTGAATGTGTCTACAAGCACACACCCATATACCCGTTCTAGTGTCACTACACTATAGCATGAGACTCACCAACCAAAGTAATCAATTGTATGTGCTAGTCTAGCTTGATTTGCATTGGAATGTTAATGTCTAGTTAACAATCTCTTTCTCAATCGACTAGAAACGTTTAGGAATTAATTTAAGCATCCGATAACATGAGTCTCAATGACCTTCAAGCTCATTATGTTTCTTCTCTTAGATTTCCATGAACGCATTCCTTCACTTACACGATGACCCAAGAGTTCTAGTGTAGTGTATAATGTTTATGCCCAATTGATGTATAATTCACATTAATTGAAATATCCCTTAAGTCAATGAAAAAGTTTTTCGATATTTTAATAAATGAGAAAAAAAAAATCTTCCTTTTAAAGAATGACACCCTTTTGTCGAACTTTTCAAAAATAGTAAAAAAAAGGGTGGCACGGCCTACGGACCAAACCTAATTGGAATGGGTTTTCTATTATGTAAAACTAAATTCATTATAGAGTAGACAAACTGACAGTGAAAACAATAGTCATTTTCCTTAATTGGTTTGTCTTTGTCCTCATATATTCTTGCCAACACATTGTCTTAGGTCTTTTCTTTTTTGGCCAACACGTACATATCTTTTATGTCAAGCTTTGATTATCTTGAAATTTGATGAGCATGACAAAATTATTTGGTAAAATGGTAAATTTTTTAACAAAATGAGAAAAAAAATATTTCATATAAAGAATATTAACATCTCCTTATCAAAAAAAAAAAAAAAAAAAAAAAAAAAAAAAAAGAGAAAAAGAAGATATATTAACACCTTTTTATAAAAAAATTCAAAAATAGTAGAAAGAAGGTGGACAAGACCCATTTGAGTAAGGTGGGTAATGAGTTAGGATTAAAATATGTCCAGGTTCGATTCCTTCCAATGAAAAAAAAAAAAAAACAATGATGCTACAAGTGAAGAGGTGTGTTAATGGAGAGTTAATTTTTTGGCGTAAAGTCACTTTTGGTCCCTGTATTTTGGGGTAAGTCACACTTTGGTCCCGTCATTTCAATTTGCACATTTGTAGGACCATATTTTAATTAGTGTCACAATCAAGTCCAATCTATCAAAATCGTCTACTTTAGAGCTAACCATGTGGTGCCACGTCAGCATTTTATGTCTCGTTTTTTACAGATTGGACCTGATTGCTACATTAATGGAAACACAGTTCTTAAAAAATTCAAAGTAAAATGACGGAACCAAAGTGCCACTCATTCATAATACAGGGACCAAAAACGTCTTTTTGCCTAATTTTTTTTGGGAAACGCCCACGAATAGCACATTTGCATGTTTTCTGTACAAATTGAGCAGCACACTGTTTGAAATTATAGAAATAACACTGTTTGGACGGGAAAAGTCCCAAATGCCCCTTGCCTTTTCCCCAAACCACCACAATGCCATTTTCACACCCACAAAAACCAAAAAAAATTAAAAAATAAAAAATAAAATAAAATACACCTCCACCTCCCCCTTGTCGTTCTACTGACCCATCTAGGCAAACACTAATCTGTTTTCCATGAGTGGGAAGGGTATTGGCAAACTATGTACCTCATTGAATTGGGTCGATCTGTACCAGAGCTTGATGTAGTACTTTCTTTGATGAGGTCAACAATAAAGAAAGAAGACAATGAAGTTCAAAATTCACTGCAACCCAATTCTGATCCAAAGTTGATAATTATGATTATTAATGAGAGAGAGAGAGAGGAAAGAGAGGGAGAGGTGGAGAGACAAAGAGAAGGACGAGAGGATGGGCGGCTGGGGGTGGTTGGCCGAGAAGCGGAGCCGCCTGTATGACTCTGGAAACGGCGTTTGCGTCGATGTAGACCATATGAACGGTCGACGTCGACTGTCCTATATAGTCGACAAAGCCAATATATTATAGTCGACATCGACCATATGGACAATCAAAATATATTATGGTCGACAAAGTCAATATATTATGGTCGACATCGACCATATATCGTTCTCTGAAATCACAAACTTCTGGGATTTGGGTTTGGTTTTGATTTTGATTTCGTTCTGGGATTTTTAGAGATTGAATAAATTGAAGGTTGGGTTTTGTTAGTATTAAATGCCAATATTAAAGGCTGGTGCATGGGTTTTGATGAAAATTTATTAATATTAAATGCCAAAAATTTGGGTGGGTGGTGCTGTGGGTGGAGCAACATGGTTGTATTTTTTTTCTGTTGGAATTAATGCACTTTAGTGACTTTTTGAAACATTTATATTTATGGCAGCAACCAAGTAAGCTGGTGCAGACAAAGCATGGCTCATCTTTAGAGTTCCTAGGCAAAGTCTTTTCAGCTTTCTAGGAAAGAAATCTCTAGAGCTATATGCTTTTATATTTGGGCTGTAATGATCAATAAGCCAATTTAATCAAACACTCAAGAGCTCTGCTGTAGCAACTCAAACCTTTGTGTTCTCTGCATAATTTTTCTGTAGTAATCTCTTATTTTGTTTCTTAGTTTCATTCCTCATCCAACAAATTGGTATCAGAGCAGGTTCTTTCAACCATACTGGGCGGATAACAAACTGCATCAGAGGAGATGTCTTCAAAGGAAGGTGGATCAGTTTCATACTCTTTTCTTCCCATCTTTGGAGGAGAAAACTATGATTTTTGGAGAGTAAAAATGAGGACATTGCTTCGGTTAGGACTTTGGAGTATTGTTGACAATGGCTTTAATGAACCAGTAAATGAAGCAGAACTTACACAGTAACAAAGAGAAAGGTATGAAGCAGATATGATGATTGATGCTAAAGCTCTCTCAAAAATACAGAACGGAGTCACCTCAAATATTTTTCCAAGAATCACAACAACTCAGACATCAAAGGAAGCTTGGGAGATCTTAGAACTAGAGTTTCAAGGAGATGTCAAGGCAAGAACTATAAGGCTTCAGACTTTGCGCAGAGAATTTGAAAATCTCAACATGAGGGAATCTGAATGCATCAAAGATTACTCATCAAGAGTAAATGAAGTTGTCAATCAAATAAAAACACTTGGAGAAGCAGTCTCAGACCATAAGGTAGTTGAGAAAATACTGATCAGGTTGCCTGAAAAGTATGACCCCATTGTTGC
Source organism: Dryas drummondii (assembly GCA_003254865.1). NCBI lineage: Eukaryota > Viridiplantae > Streptophyta > Magnoliopsida > Rosales > Rosaceae > Dryas > Dryas drummondii. Next base: position 12,758 of record QANW01002378.1, on the reverse strand, counting down.
TGCAATAGAAGAATCCAAGTACATCACCATTTTATCAGTTGAACAACTGATGGGTTCTCTAAAGTCTCATGAGCAGAGAAGACTGAGACGAAATGACCAAGCTATTGAAAGTGCTTTCCAAACCAAGCTCACTTTTAAGGCACAAAAATTCTACAAGAAAGGAAATCCAAAAGGTAACCAACGGTTTGGAGATCAAAGAAGATGGAAGAAGGGAGACTCCAGCAAGAAAGAAGAAACTAAAAATGACAGAGGTATGACTTCTGATGACAATAAACCTCCTTGTAAAATTTGCAATAAACCAAATCACTCTACTGCTAGTTGTTGGCATCGTGGAAAACCCAAATGCAATTATTGTAAGAAATTTGGGCATGTTGAAAAAGATTGCAGATTCAAGGCCACTAACCAAGCAAATTTTTCTGAAAGTAAAGATGATGATGATGAAGATGAGAACCTATTCTATGCTTGTCAATCAGCTCTAGAAGAAAAAGAAAGCATTTGGTACCTTGACAGTGGCTGCAGCAATCACATGTCAGGAAATGAAAAAATATTGCTTGATGTGGATACTGTAATTACTCCTAAGATAAAGCTTGGTAATGGAGCTATAGTATGCGAAAGGTAAAGGAATTATTGCTGTCAAAACCAAGAAGGGAGTGAAGCATATCAATGATGTTTTGCTAGTTCCTGAACTAAGTCAGAACTTGTTTAATGTTGGACAGCTAGTGGAAAATGGCTACGGACTTATGTTTGAAGATGGTGGCTGCACAATTTATGATAAAAAATCAAAAGATATGGTCATTGCTTCAGTTAAAATGGAGAAAAATAGAAATTTTCCCATTGAATTTCATTATAAGCAGATGGTTGCATTGAAGGCTTATGTTGTTCAAGATACTTGGCTATGGCATAAGAGATTTTGCCATTTAAATTTTCAAGGGCTGAAGCTACTGCAACATAAGAGCATGGTGAATGGGCTGCCTAAAATTGAAACATCATCTGATGCTTGTAAAGGGTGTATTATGGGCAAGCAGCACCCAATTCCATTTCCAAAACAAAGCACATGGAGAGCCAAAGCATCGCTGGAGCTTGTGCACACTGACATTTGTGGCCAAATGCGAACTCCCTCCTTGAATCAACACATGTACTTTCTCACTTTTATTGATGATTATTTGAGGATGGCCTGGGTTTATTTTTTGAAAGAAAAATCAAAGACTTTTTTGGTGTTCAAAAGATTCAAGACATTTGTAGAAAAGCAAAGTGGCTGTGCTATTAAAGTTATTCGAAGTGACAGAGGAGGAGAAATACTTCTCAAGAATTTGAAGGTTTTTGCAAAGATGAAGGCATTTGGAAGCAATTGGCAGCATGATATAGTCCCCAACAAGATGGGATTGCAGAGAGAAAGAATCAAACAGTTGTGGAGATGGCAACCTCAATGATGTCTGAGAAGGGGTTACCTAAGAGTTTTTAGGCAGAAGCTGTACATACAGCTATCTACATTCTCAATCGATGCCCAACTAAAGCTGTGAAGAACAAAATTCCATTTGAAGCTCGGAGTGGATTCAAGCCCTTAATAAGTCATTTAAAAATTTTTGGCTGCATTTGTTATGCTCATGTTCCTGCTGAAAAAAGAACTAAGTTTGATGAGAAAAGCCAAAAATACATCTTTGTTGGCTACAGCCCCAACACAAAAGGATACTGAATTTATAATGTTGAAACTAAGAAGTTGATTGTGAGCAGAGATGTTATTTTTAATGAAAAGGCTGGCTGGAATTGGGATGAAAATGAAGTGCATGAGATGCCATACGTTGCTGTTCAAGATCAAAGAAAAATTCAAGGAGAGCAAGAAGAAGAAACTATTCCTCAGTCACCAACACTTACAACAAGCAATCCAAGTGGAGATGGTTCCTCCCCAAGTTTCTCTTCACCCGAAAGTCTTCCATTAAGAACCTGAAGGTTGAGTGATGTATTGGAAAGCTGCAATTTTTCTGGTATAGAACCAGCAAGATTTAAGGAAGCTCAAAATCAAGAAGTTTGGGTGAAAGCAATGAAAGAAGAGATAAAGATGATTGAGAAGAACCATACTTAGGAGCTTGTTAAGCCTCCAAAAGATCGAGAAGTCATTGGGGTAAAATGGATTTTCAAGACAAAGTTCAATCAAGATGGAAGCATTCAAAAGCATAAGGCAAGGGTGGTGGCTAGAGGTTTCACTCAACAGCCAGGGGTTGATTTTACAGAAACTTTTTCCCCAGTTGCAAGGCTTGAAACTATAAGAACCTTGATTGCCCTTGCTGCTAAAAAGAAATGGTTACTGCATCAGTTTGATGTCAAGTCAGCGTTTCTAAACGGAGTTTTAAAAGAAGAAGTGTATGTAGAGCAGCCTCAAGGTTTTCTAGTTAAAGGGGGAGAAGATAAAGTCCACAAGCTGAACAAGGCTCTTTACGGGTTGAAACAAGCACCCCGCACTTGGTATGCTGAAATTGACAAGTACTTTGCTAAGAGAGGCTTTCAGAAAAGTCCAAGTGAGCCTACACTTTATGTCTTGAAGAAGGGAGATTCTATTCTCATTGTTTCAGTGTACGTTGATGATTTAATCTTCACTAGCAATGATGAAATTATGATCCAGCAGTTTAAGAAAGATATGATGAGCACCTATGAGATGAATGACTTGGGTTTGTTGCACTATTTTTTGGGAATTGAAGTTCTTCAATCAGAATCTGGGATTTTCATTTCTCAAAAGAAATATGCAGAAAATATTCTTAAGAAGTTCAATATGCTCGGATGCAAGTCAGTGGCTACTCCTCTAGTGGTAAATGAAAAATTGAAGAAAAATGATGGTGCAAAGAAGGCAAATGCTGCACACTATAGAAGTTTGATTGGAAGCCTTTTGTATCTTACTGCTTCCAGACCAGACATCATGTTTGCTGCAAGTTTACTTTCAAGATATTTGCAAGAGCCAAGTCTAATTCATTATGGAGCTACAAAAAGGGTTTTGAGATACTTGCAAGGCACACTTGATTATGGAATTCTGTACAAGACTATAGAAAATTCAAGTCTCATTGGTTACACTGACAGTGATTGGGGTGGCTGCCTTGATGATTTAAAAAGCACTTCAGCTTATGTTTTTTCTCTTGGCTCATTGATTTGTACTTGGGCTTCAAAGAAGCAGAAAGTTGTAGCCCAATCATCTGCAGAAGCAGAATATATTGCGGCTGCCAAAGCAACATCACAAGCCATGTGGCTTCGAAGAATTCTTGATGACATTGGAGAAAAACAAGAAGAAGGAATCGTGTTGTACTGTGACAACAAAGCAGCCATTGCCATTGCAAAAAATCCAGTCAATCATGATCGTACCAAGCACATTGATCTCAAATACCATTTCATTAAAGATGAAATTGAGAAAGAGGAGATTCAACTTGTGTATTGCAGGACAGAGGAACAACTTGCTGATGTACTGACCAAGCCACTTCCTAGAGAAAGATTTGTTAGCTTAGAGAGCTCATTGGAGTTGTGAAGAAAGTGCATTAAGGGGGAGTGTTGGAATTAATGCAGTTTAGTGACTTTTTCAAACATTTATATTTATGGCAGCAGCTAAGTAAGCTGGTGCAGACAAAACATGGCTCATCTTTAGAGTTCCTAGGCAAAGTCTTTTCAACTTTCTAGGAAAGAAATCTCTAGAGCTATATGCTTTTATATTTGTATTAGCTGTAATGATCAGTAAGCTAATTTAATCAAACACTCAAGAGCTCTGCTGTAGCAACTCAAACCTTTGTGTTCTTTGCATAATTTTTCTACAGTAATCTCTTGTTTTGTTTCTTAGTTTCATTCCTCATCCAACATTTCCATCCATCAAAACATATGGACCTATCTGGTCAGAGAGAGAGACATATGGTCGACAATGAATGTTTTAAGATGAGAGAGAGAGAGAGAGCAGGGTTGGGAGAGAGGTTGTGTGGGAAAAATGAGAAAACTACAGGTATATTCATTGATTTCAAAATAGGATGGCGTGACAACAGGTAATAACGAAAAAATGAAGGGGCTTTTGAGAGTTTTCTTGTCCAAAAAGTGTCATCTTCTGCAAAGATTAGTGATGGTGCTAAATTTGAAAACAAATTATGCAAAGGTGCTATTGGGCAAGGAGTAAAATTTCGGTTTTGAGGAAATTTTTGATGAAAATTTTGATTTCGACAAAATTAGATAAAAACAACAGAAATTGTTATCAAAATATGAAAAATTTGAATGAAACTTAACCATATGTTTATTGAACATATTATCTACTACATTGAGATAAAAAACATTAAAGAAACCAAATTATATAGTAGGTTTCATGTGATATAAGGTGAATATAATGCGCACTGAAGGCAAATATTGTTAAATAAAAATGATTCACTAATTAATAGTTACATAAATTTTATTGAACAAACACCTCAGAGCTTGTGTAATTTATTTTTCAGTTTTCATAAATGAAAATAACTTTTGAGAGCTTTGGATTGTTATTGTTTGTACTTGTTTGAAGTTATTCCATTATTACTTTTCTTGGGAATTTTAAGGACAAATTTTTTTTTAAGGGGGTAGATTGTGAGACCCCGTATTTTTTCAAATTTTATTTTGAAAAATATTTTAAATATTTTAGAAATTTATTTGAGAAATAAAATGTTTTGGGTTAATTTTATAATTTTTGTTTTAAATTAGTTTGACCCATTCTTTGACTTTTTGAACTATTGGGCTTTTGATTTCAATTTGTGGCTTGTTAGAAATGTCTCGAACACACGAACACGTGGGCGCAATTTGTGCATCGATCAGAGCTATGATTTGAAAGATACGAGCGTTTAAAGTGGGGGACATTTTTGTAAATTTACAAATATGAGTTTTAAAAAATCCAAAATCAAATTTGTATCTTCATTTCTCTCTCCTCATTCACATTCACGCTACCCAACCTCCCCTGACACAGACTTCACTCCCTTTTTTTTTTTTTCTTCTCCTTTCTCTTTCTTTTTTTCTTCTTCTTCTCATTTCTCTCTTTTCTCTCCATCAGTCCATTCCCGTGCTTCTCTCTCTCTCTCTCATTCATATATCTCTCTCTTTCTCGGCATCCCCATCCCTAGCCCAGCTCAGCTCACCGGCGCCGACCACTAGCCGACCCTCATCTTTTTCTCTCTCCTCTCTTTCTCCCTCATCTCGCCCCCTGCCACCGAACCCAGCCCCTCCTCTCTTCCTTCCTCCATGGCCTCAGCTCCTCCCAAAACCAAGCCTCCCCAAAACCCAGTCTTTTTCTTTCTCCCTCAATCTCCAAAAACTCAGCCTCTCCAAAACACATAAATCCCACCAGCCGAAAATTTTGGCACAATTTAGGCGAAACCATTGAAATTTGGCCGAAAATGAGTTAGTTGTGCGTTAAAATTTCCATTGTCCAAAAAAGCAAAAATTTCGCCGAAATTTTTGAAATTTATCTCCTTACTACTGGGGTCTATTTCCCATTTTTTTTGGGCCAAAAGTAGAGGTGTATAATGGGCTGGTCCAACCCGTTTAAATTGATCGAGCCCATTCGTACATCATGTCGTGCTCGAGCTGTCCCATTTAATAATTGAGGTGGTCCAACCTGACCCAATTATCTTTAACCTTAAGCCCGGCCAGTCCGGCCCATGGCTCAGTCTATAACAAGTCGTGTCGAGCTGGGCCGACCTGATTATTTATTGTAAAATTTTAATAATTATTTAAGAAAAATTACTAATTAATTTTTTAAGTTGTTCAACATATATCGTCTCAATAAAATTATAGAGAAATCAATATTTGACTTATAACGATTAGTTGTACAATTGGAATATTGCCATATAAAGAAACAATTTGATAAAAACACATTAATGATAAATTGTTGTTTAAATAAATGGCAATTAATAATGAATAACTTGGAATAGAATATATAATGTTTTATTAAATTTTTTAGAAATTCTTGAAGTTAAATAAATATTATTATTTATGGAGACAAAAATTAGTTTATAAAATTTGAAAAACCCCCTAAAACTTATAATACCTCTTTTTATCCTTCTAACGCGAGCTGACGCGCTAATGTCACTGTAACTAAACTTTTTTTTCGGTACAATACTGTAATTGATTTTTTCTTAAACCAAATTTTTTGCTGAAACTCAATATTTCGCTGAAAAGAAAATCAAACACTGAAACTGAAAAAATCGAATATTTACTGAAATTGAAAATAGAATATTCCCTCAAAATGAAATATTCAAATTGTAACTAAATTGAAAAAATAATTTAATTACACTATCACACTGCTTAAACATTCTATTACACCTAAAATAAAACAATTTCACATAAATACTCAAAACAAATAGTTACATAGTTACAGAGCTCTAAGCATTTTTTCAATTACAACTGAAACTGAACCAAAATTTTCAGAACTTCAAATTCTCAAATCTTCGATCAAATACATTTTCAAATTCTAACTGAAACTGAATAATAAAACAATTTTAATAGAATCTTAAATGAAACAAAAACACTATAATTATATACAAAACATAGTTATAAGTAAAACTGAATATTCATGAAGTGAAACTAAAACTGAATTTTCAAAGAAATTGATGTAGATATATGACATAAATGAGATCAAACAATAAGTCTACAAGGAGCAAATAAATTATGGCTGATTTATTTAATTTGATTTTGTTCAAGATATGAATTATATTCTCGGGCAAACTTTTAGAAACCAAACATAATACACAGACTCCAAGTTTTTTTTTCCCTATTCTAACCTCACCTATTCATTTTTTGTCTCCTCATATTTTCTCAACAACCAAACAACAAAGAAGAAGCTCCAAAATCATCAAACACTAAACAAACATCATCGAATAGAAAGCGAACAACAATTTCAAAACTTGAAAAATGAAGCTCACCTCTGCCTCATCCACCTCAGTGTTGCTCACCTCTGCCAGCTATTGATAGCCTCGCCGGTCTCACCCACCTCGCTGCTCACCTCTGCCTCCTTCTTCGAAACCCTAACCTCTGCCCCCTCCGCCGCCGCCTCTACTGACTTCGCCAAAGACTGACTACAGAAAATGAGTCAATGATCGAAAAAGGCAGATTGCCGATCGGAGAAGTTGTGGCTTTTGTGGCTTCGATTCACCGTCGTGGCTGGTTGAATGGAGAATTTGAGCACACCATCGTGCTCAGGACGTCGAGAGGAAGAAGACTTTGGTGGTCCGACATTCCAACTCAGTCAGAAAAGGCAGATCTCCGGCAAGCACCACCAATCGGGGTCGAGGCGATCTGGGCTGTTTAGGCATGATTCGGGGCAAAGTGATGACAGAAGGAGGAAGAGGGGAGAGAGAGAGAGAGAGAGAGAGAGAGAGAGAGAGAGAGAGAGAGAGGGAATGAAAAGATTAAGTGACCAGGGCTATAATCAAAAAATAAAAATAAAAGGGGGTCAAACCTAGGTGGTGTTAGTTGACCATGGGGTTTTGGGAGAGTTTAAGTAATTAATAGGAGGTTTTAAATTAGTTTTATTAAGGGTGGGGTTTTGAAATAACTAAGCTCTAATTAGGGGGTTTTTAATAGTTTACTATTTAAATATTTCATAGATTTTAGCTTAGTTAGTTGGGGTTTTATTTGTGTGTATAAGGATGGGGGTTCAAACCCTAGCAACCACACTTTGTTTTGACTTTTTAGAAATTAAAACATGAGCAAGGAGGAGATTGGCCAGAGGTGTCGCCGGAGATAGTTGTCGGCGATGGCCGGAGATGGTTTCCGACGTCGTTGGCTATAGATGTCCCACCGACGATGGTGGCCGGAGGTGGTGAGGGAGAGAGAAAGTGTAGTGGTGAGAGTTCAAATAAATAGTTGAAGAAGGTATTTGAAATCTATGGATTTAGGATTCTAAAATCCACCATGGTTTGGGCCAAATTCAAATTCATTTCCTAAATTGAATCCAAACAGGAGGATTTGGATTAGAGGATTTCAAATCCAAATCCTCTCAATGAAATCCCTAAATACAAACGAGCCCACACTCAATGTGAGAAGCACTTGAACCACCTCCATGTAATCTGGTTTTCTTTCAAAATGCATTCGAGCAACCCCTAAAGAATGCCTTTTAAAGTTCAGACACCTCATGCATGGGCCTCGAATCTGATTATGCTAATTCACATGTTGCCATGTTGGCGTGCAACCTTGATGAATGATTTGATACCATCCATATAAAGCTGCTAATTACTAATTATGTTTTTATTATAAATCCATTGCATATATATATATATATATGTCCATTTTCAACTTCCTGCTAAAGCAGTGAATTCACAAATAAAACATTACATGGTAAAATTTTCCCAAAATGAATGAAGCAGAGGATAACTAGAATACTTTGGGGTAAAGGCAGCAATAGGCGCCCCTGCAAAGTTTGAGTCCAAAGGGCACATAATTCAATCACTTTCATGATGGTACGTAGAATGAAAATAAATACATAGAATAGTCAATGACTCGAGCCCTTTCCAATTCTTGGTAGGGTTTTCGAATCCAGCCATTGTTACTAGATTCCAGACTGCAGGTAGAACAAGTTGCTTGAGATTGGGGCGCCTTCTCCAAGGAGTATCAGTATTAGTCCCTGATCTATCATAATCAGACAATTTATGTTCAAATAAAACCATTTTTATATAGTACACTTTGGGAAAGACCTTTTAGCTGCACAGATCAAGTGCTCATTTGTTGTGACCATGTAGAAATAGAAAATCAAGCATGATACACTTCCGCGACTGAGACTTAAAGCACTCTTCAAGATTCCCATCATTCTATTACTTGACTCTTGATTAATTATGAGACCAAGTATTTGGCTCTCGAGGAACATTTAAGATGTGGGACTTCACCGTACTCAAGTCAAGGTTTTTCCAAAGGATGGGATCATGACACACGCCAAGAGGTACATATGCAAGAAACATCATAAATCAAATCCATATATGACATTCAAATTCATGAATTAATATCCATGACATTTTAGAAATCAAACAATCTTTTAGGCTTCAAGGAGTCCAAGTTATGGTCCGCAGATTCAGTAGTAGCGTCAGTACATATAAAAACTTTGTGTTAATTACTAACCAAGGGAAAAATTAATAAATTACAGAAAGACTCATGTGCTACATTCAGTTGAATTGAACAAGGTATATTTATATACCTCTGGTAAATCATTGAATTGATGATTAATTCAAATCAATATCCCAAGCTCATCATTGGCATATATGACCTTCCTCTTCATCTTGGCCTTCAGTGGCGTCGGAAACCTTAATCATTTTCTTTACGAAAGACAAAACAAGAAAATTTGACTAGGATGTATGAGCGCTGATGTGCAAGCTAACCGGCTGTCTAGAGTCAATTTTATAGGTGGAGTGGAATGTTCTCGAATAGTGGTTTTGGGAAAACAATGAACTTGAATATGTGGTTAGAAGGACAGTTTTAATTGAAACCAATGGGCTAGAATATATATAAATTCTACGAGGGATTCTATGGACACCCATATCTTAAATATTTTTGAACAATAATACCCCTGTACAAAATGACTAAAATATACATAATTTTTAATAATAATATAATTTTAGGAAACTTTTCTTAAACATATTGCAAGAAAACTTCATAATAAAAAGGCCAAAGTATATTTTTAGTCTATGTACTTTAACGAAATTTCCACTTAATTTGGTCCTCGTTCTTTCAATTTTGACAATTTTAGTCTCGTACTTTCATTCGTTTGCAATTAGGTCTAAACTGTTAACTCCGTTTATTTTTTAGACATAAATATGACATGACAACACATATAAATGAATATTTAATTTAAACATTTCATGATTAATACGGTCTAAAAAATAATTTAAATATAATATAATTAACAAAAAGATAATTAAGAAAGAAAGGAAAGACAAAATCTTAAATAAGTTTTTTAGAAAAAGACATGTGTCCAAATGTGATTGGACAACGTCACCTTGTTAAATGAGTTCCACTCATAAGTTATTTAAAATGTCCAAAATATCTCTGTTACGTCATATTTTCGCCAACAATTTAAACCTAATTAATGATTTGGACCCAATTGCAAACTTAATTAAAGTATTAGACTGAAATTTCCAAAATTAAAAGAACGGGACCAAAGTGGAATTTTTGTTAAAGTATAGGGACTAACAGTGCACTTTGGCCTAATAAAAAATAGCTAAAAGGTAAAACATTTGAGAAAAAATGAAAGAGATCGAGTCCTCGTCTCTCCTCTTCTCGAGTTTTCTAGAGCTAACCAGTTAGTAAGATAATATGACGCTAACCACCCTTTTGGGTCCAGTATATAATGTGATCTCATAATCCGAATGTTCATGTTTAAGTTCCAGCCTATTTATAGATTATCCTTGTAATTGCTCAAATATTAATATTTGGTGAATTTCCTACTCATAGATTTGGTGAATTTCCTATTTCCCACGACTAAGACTTAAAGCACTCTCCAAGATTCCCATTGTTCTTTGACTTGACTCGTGATGATGAGGCCAAGTATTCGGTTCTTGAGAGGAATTAAAGATTTAGGACTTCACCCTACTCAAGTCAAGCTTCTTCCAAAGGATGGGGTCATGCATAGCTGCACAACATGATCGGTATATACGTACGTGAGAAACACCAGAAATCAAATCCATGACATGCAGAGTCATAAATATCTTTAGAAGGATATCATGTACTATGTCTGCCAAGTTACGAACTTCTGAGTCTATGTTGCGAGTCCATGTCAAGTTCCGAACTTCTGAGTCCATGTTGAGTTATGAACCACCAAAGTTACAAATCAAGTACTATATAGGGATTAAAGAAGAAAGATTAAAACCATAACTTCAACAAGATATGGTAACCTGTTCAAACTACATTACAATTTTTTGGAATCAGATCTTTTTAGCAATGTCTTAGTATGTGGCACTTTTTGGGATGAGAATTTCACACATTTGGCCCTATGTCCCCTTAACTTTAATTTTGAAACCAATTTTCCCCTTTCATTAGTCTAGTTGCATTTTTTACCCAAAATGATATAACACATCATTTTGAACTAACAAAGAGCCAAAATTTAAGTCATTTTTTAAACATTTTCCGTTTTGATTCTATAAGCTCAGCCCAAAAGGCCCCTTATTCTTGGGTCCATTTAGCTCTTTACCTATTGGGCTAATTTCACATCTTTTATCAATTTGGATAAGATCGTCTGGCTGAAGGGCCCATTTATTATTCATCAGGCAGAGTAGCATACTATCAAATGCGGCATTTAATTTTCTTACGAGCTTCTTTCATATATAGGGCTGGAATTTCTTTTACCTGCAAAGTGCTAAAAGCACCTCTAAAAGGCGCGGTAATCACTACGTTAGAAGTTGTGTTATGTTGAATTTTCACTCATTCAAAGAACATAGTAAAAACAATATCAAATTCTATATATACTAAACGCGCAGATGAGCGTTACTGTAGTTAGCCTGTAGCTGGAAAGGTCTGTTTCGCCCTTCGGTTTGTTTTTGCTGTGTTGGTGGGAGTTGTAATATTCGGGGTAAGTTTGCCCTTTTTTCATCTTTTCACGGTTTCGTAGTTTTTGCCCTTTGGTTTTCCGTTTTTTTACGATTCCTGCCATTTGTTCATGGTTCTCTCACATATATATTTTTATTTGATCTGATTGCCACTGTGCAATTATTGAATTGGGCCTGCCCCTTTTGGTAATTCTGCCCCGTTTGCTTTTTGGTTTCTGGGTGTGAGGGAAAGGTCTATTTGGCCCTTGGGGTTTTTTTCTTCTGTTGGTGGGGGTTGTAATTTTCCGGCTAAGTTTGCCCTTTTTTCGTCTTTTCACGGTTTCACAGTTTCTGCCCTTTGGNGGGTTAATGTGATTACCTCTCAGGGGTTTGTGAGTTTTCGATTGTCTTGGGTAATTCTCTTTTTAACTTATTTTGTTTGTGTTGCATGATTGTTTGTTATCAGTTTTTGTTTATCTTGCAAATTGATGTTATTGCTATGCAGTTATATCGGTGGAGTTGAGTGCTATGACTCATTGTCTGATTTATTTTGCTTTTGTTCTTCTATCACTTTATTTTTATCTAAACCTCGACATACATACCTTTTGTTCATATGGGAATTTAATGGCCCATATAATACGCCATCATCTTATTTATGTTTTATGAATATATACTGAATGTATACGGGCTAAGGGGTTGAAGAGATGGAGTGAAGTAAATGCATATACTTAATTTCATCCACATCGTAAACGGTTCTCTTCATATATGTATTTAGTCTATTTGATTTCCTTGATTATCTTTTACTATATTTTTAGAAATTTACAATTATTTGTTTTCTTTTATCTTCATTATTTATCATTTGTTTTGTTTTATCTTCATTTTTTATTATTTAGAATTATCATTTCTTTTATAAAATATCATTGTTCATTGTTCATGATTTTCTTGGTTCTAAAGGTTTTTTTTTCTTTCTATTCCTCCTGTGGTTCATTCATTTTAATTTGTTCTTATTGTTTAATCCATTTCTATGAGAGTCATTTAGTGTGTTTCGGCTTTTATCATAAGTGTATTATTATTTTTTCTTTTCGCTGGAACTTATTGACAAACCTTTACATGAAAAATTCTTACTCTGGAGGTTGTGTCTCTTTTGGTTCATCAGTAAAGTAAATGTTTTCACACAGAATATATGGCACCCAGGCAATACTTCGCTATCAAATTCACTTTCTTAGTTTTGTGCTGCTTTACATATCCAGTGATAATTTACAACTGCCTTTTGGG
>QANW01002342.1:344449-388417 GCA_003254865.1 Dryas drummondii | reverse complement strand
TGAACTAAACAACAAAAACCAAATCTAGGACAACTTGTATTACAAAAAGCCCCAACAATACTATAAGTCTGATGAAAAGAATGATCCACTTAGCTGCCAGACTTGCAATCCTCATTCAAAACATGGTCTGAACCCAAATTTCATTGAAGTTAAAGTGCATCTCCAGTACTTTGGCTTCTTCCCTCTCCTTTCTATCAGCTTGGCTTCCAGCAAACTTCTTCCTTAAGGGGGAAAAAGTTAAATGTCACGAAGTTGNAAAAAAAAAAAAAAAGACATTAGGATTGGGGTTTGGCCAAATTAAATTAAAAAAAAAATTATTAAGATTGGGGTTTGACCAAATAAATTAAAAGAAAAAACATAAGAATTAGGTATATAAAACATATATTATAGAGTAAATAATAGAGTTTAAGATATAGTGTATAGGGTATTTAATAGAGTTTAAGGTAATGGGTATAGGGTTATATGTACGGGTTGGAGGGTGTGTCGCTGCAAACCTGAAAAACAATCATTTGCACTTTTGTGAGTGATTTAGTCAGAAACATATAATCAAAAAACATAATTGATAGACGTACATTATTTAATCATACTTAGTTAAGTAGTCTTAATTCTTATTTATATTAGATAAGAAAATTATATATAAGATGCAAATATTTGACTGCAGACTGCTCAAAATAAAAACTAATTATGAAAACATTTAAATTGAAATTCTATAGAGGATCCAATTGTCACTCATGCATTAAGGCAGACAAATTTTAACAGTTGTAAAGCTTGAATATACGGTGCCACATGGCAATCTAGTGTGGTGTATAGACTAATAATACTTTGAATACTTTGCCAGCTGTATGCTTTTTTATATATAAAATTGGATTTGAATTGAATGCTTCTATTGTCCATTTGTCCGGTCCCTCAGTTGTTAAGCATGCATGACTCAAATAAATTAAGGAAATTGAAAACAAATTAGCAATTAAAGTCTACTACGTACGTACATAATATTTTATCCTTCTAAAGAATATAATATATATCCGAGAAACTCAGGAAAAAAGAAAAAAGAGTCAAAGAAATCTAAGGAATAATATCGTGATATGTGCATGCACCAACATCATAAATGTGGTGTAAAAGGTTGTTGATAACCATGATACATGACAGAAGATATATAAGTTATAACAATAATGCAGTGTACCACATTTTGGTGTCATCTTGTGTATTATCTTTGTAAGAGAGGTGAAATCTACTTGTACTGATCGGTTCCATCTATATTAGAAAAGTGGTACCAAAATATGGTATACTTAGCATTACGCAACGGCACCCAATGTAGCATCCACCATGATATTTTTTGCCTTTTCAAATCCCCTTGTACCAAATCTCAACTTGATCAAAACTTGTTTAAACTTGTGGATTATTGTTGTGAATAGCCGAAAAGCATGTATATAGAATTGTTTCTAAACAACAAGTCAAACAAATAATCTCAAACTTGGAGTTCAAGCCTTCAAAATTATGTGAGGCTTGATTTTTCATTTATTGAAAAAGAGTGTTGCTAGGGATACAAAATTTGGACCCCAAATACACATGGAAGTGTCTCATAGATCCATATTAGGGCTCATTCTATACTCATTTATCAAAAACACACAAAAATAAAAATTTAAACTAGTTTTAGAAAGCCCATAACATGGTCTTTCAATCCCCAACAACATTTTTCTTGAAAATAAACAAATCATTCTTCCATAAGTGAAAATCTGGCTTTTTTCGAATTAACTATTGAGTTTCAAAATTGCCCTAAGAATATAAAAAACATAAAATCCAAGGACTATATTACAAAAAATTAAACCCTGAAGACCAAATGCGATTTATAGTAAAAACACAAGGATCAGAGCAGTAGTTTACCATTAATCAAACCCAAAGAATGCATATTGAAGAAAGTGAAGTGATGAAATGCTTAAAGATTGGCTATGGATAGTTATACCTATGCTAAATCGTTGATTCGATAATTGAGAACCATCAGGTTTATCATCAATATTGTCTTCATCTTGGTTTTAACTTTGAGATTTTGGGCGAACATAACATAAAGCCGTCAAAAAAGAAAAAGAAAAGTATTTAGTTAAAAACCCTAAATCACTACCAGTATTATTATAAGAAAAACTCATAAAATGGACTGAACTCTAAGTCTCCCTAGTTTTTATACTAAAGCCGACACTGTTTTAATACAAAATGTCTAAATTATTATTTTAAATATCTAAAAGGATAATTTATGAGATTTAAATCTCAATACTTTGTGGGAATTAAATACCACAAATTAAGGAATTTCAATTCCATTATCTAAGGGATTTAAATCCCAATATTTATGAGATTTTAATTTTAGAAATCTCACAAAGTATGAGAATTGAACTCTAAACTTAAATTCTAAAACCTATTCTCTAATCTACCCTAACTTATACCATAAACCCAAAACAAATATCCCCAAGCCTAAATACATGGATTTGTACAATTTAGTTGTACCAAATACACATGTTGGTACATTTCAGTTGTACTAATATGCGGGTTAATACATTTTAGTTGTACAAAAAGCAACACACCGTCACCATCAGAATATTTAAGAATATTTACACTCTCTGCCATTTTGCTTTCCCATTATTGATGTCAGCAATATATCATAATTTTAAAAATTACAAAAAGAGAGAGAAAAAAAAAAAAGGTCTCTTAAAAACAAAGACAGTAGCTGTATAACAGTATACGAAAACAACTAAAATGTAAAAAATGAATATACGTCAAATTGGTGACTTTGTGACGGTCACTGTTTTTAAAGCTAACTAACTAACTAACTAATTGTGATTAATTAACAAACTAATAATATTTAATTTAGAAACTCATCGAACAATATGATCATCACATAATACAACGTCTTCCCATTCGATCCCAATTGAAACAGGTACGAAATCGCTTCACAATTGGAAACTGAAAAATTCCTATCTAGTTCCAACCCTTTGCAAATTTCATAAAAATTAGAGTGACCTACAGCCTGCAGCAAAAAACCAAGGTTTCTTCAAAATAACACTAAAAACCTAAACTCTTTTCAATAATTTCACCCTAAATTTTGTTACTGTGTAATGGCTAGTCACTTGTTCAAAATCAATAATTGTGTGACAGTCATTGATTCGAAACTAATAATTGTATGACAATAACCGATTCAAAATCAGTAACTATGTGACAGTCACTTATTCGAAATTAGTAATTGTATGATAGTCAACGATTCAAAATCGGTAACTGTGTGACAGTCACTAATTCAAAATCAGTAATTATGTGATAGTCACCCATTCAAAATCAGTAAATGTGTGACATTTATTGATTCGAAATCAGTAATTAGGTGACAATCCCTGATTCAAAATCTGTAACTGTATGACAGTCACTGATGCTGAATAAGTAATTGTGTGACAATCATTAAATCAAAATTCACAACACCATAAAATAGTAAACACTAAACAAAACACTTCAACACTACAATGGAACATGCAAAAACCACTAAAACAGATACTGAAACAGAAATAATGGGATCCAATCACTAACTCAAACATTTTAACAAAACCTAATCTACTTTCCAAGTACTAAAACCTTCACCCCAAAAAAAAAAAAAAGGTACTAAAATCAACCTCAAACAAAAAAAAAATTACAAGAAAAAAAAAATCATACGCAATTATAAAAAACACTTAAACTGCATCTTTAAAACATATATATAAATCGTTTTTGAATTAGCAACTCTGTAACAGTTATAGTTTTTGAATTGGTAACTGTTTTATGATGTTTCTATTATTATTTATATAATTATGAACATTTATTCCATTTTAAATAGCCAATTTTAGGTATGTAAACTAGGTGCAACGTACTTAAGAACTACTACTCATAGTCCAACCTCAAACAGAAAAGAAAATAGTAAATGTAATCACTATAACAAATATTGTGACGTATCATATACTGAAACATAATCTATTCTTACTAGATATCCCCATTTTAAATAGCCAAATAAGAAATGAGAGAGAGAGAGAGAGAGAGAGAGAAACAAGTGTCCAAAGTGCTAGAAAGAGAAAGTGAATATGTTTATGAAGTTAGTCAAGAGTAAAGTGGTGTGTGCATTCAGAAAAGAACCAAATTAATAGAAACTAGTAGATATCCCCATTTTCACTCCCTAAAACTTGGAGTAAAGACTAAGAGCAAAGACATTTCCAAGGAATGCTAGAGAGATAAATAAATACAAATGTTTGAGAAATTAAGTTCAAATCCCAATCAAATGTAGAGCTAATAGCACTTTAAACAACACATTTCAGCAAGGCCTTGCTACACATACCGATATTGAATCGGTCAGTGTGTGACAATCACCAATTTTAAATAGAAAATTTTAGATACATAAACTAGGTCCAACTCAAGAATTACTACTCATAGTCCAACTCAAACATAAAAGAAAATAGTAAATGTAATCACTAAAACAAATACTGTGACACAGATATCAAAACAAAAACAATACTTACTAGATATCCCCATTTTAAATAGCCAAAGAAAAAAAATGTAAGAGAGAGAGAGAGAGAGAGAGAGAGAGAAAAAACAATTGTCGAAAGTGAGTCAAGAGAAAAGTGGTGTGTGCATTCGAAAAAAATAACCAAACAAAACCTAGTAGATATCCCCATTTTCACTCTTTAGAACTTTGAGTAAGAAACTAGGAGGAAAGCCATTTCCAAGAAATGCTAGAGAAGGAAATAAATTCAATGACTGTATGACAGTGTGTGAAAAAGTAACAATTGAATCTACTGTCTTTTATCCATATCCTTGCATCATGTTGCCTATGTGTTTTTACTTATATAAATGCATGTGTGCTAATGTTTAGCTCATAAAAACAGTAAAAAAAGGAACTTTAGGAATTAACATGAGGAAAAAAAAACTTAAAAAGGAAATAAACAATGATTGAGAAAGAATTACTGAAACTTTAACTGTAAGTTATAGATGTCAACTCAAAAAGCTAGTATTTATGGCTTTAATTAAGACAGTTAATATTCTACTTTAGATGTTGAATGTCTAAAAAAAAAAATAATAAAACGTACAGTTGGAAATTTGATTTTAAAAAATAACTTCAAAATAAGTATAAGATTGGTGAATTTTATGAGAATTTGATAAGTTAAAAGTCGGGTCAAAGTTGAGATAAAAATTGAAAAAAAAAAAACAAAGAAAACAAAGGCTGGAGGTTGAAGACGATAAACAGTACTCGTCGGCAACCCCCACGCCACCACCGGTATGTGCGGCGGCTCCGATCGCCGAGAAAAGTCCCTCCCCACTGTATTTTCAATTCCAAGTCTGATGGTGGCCTCCATTATTCGATAGGAGGCTTGTAATTTTTATAGCGAGTGCATTACACACACTAAGGTTAGGGAGTGAGTGACTTTTTATTCATTATTTAATTGTGGTTTTTTGTTATTTTCTTGTACGAGATTAGGCTCAGAGGACAACCAGGAGACACAAGACAATTTCTAGAGGCGACTTAAGCTTAAATTGGAGGTAGGGGATTTGGGAAACAGTTGACTGTGAATTGATTTTATTGAATCTTTGTTGAAAAAAATATTATATGCGTGCTAATACGTGAATTATATGAATTCCCTAAGCATTGTTTGAGTAATATGAAGTTAGTTAATTGTTATATATTAATTAGTAGTGCATTTATCTTAATGTAACATTTATTTGAATGTCAAACATGATTCATTGAGAGGTGGAGATCATGGTGGTAAGAAGGGATTGAGAATTTAAATTTAAATTTCATAGAGTGCGCGGGGAGAGAAGCCCCTTCAGTTGGGTACTAATAAAAC
The DNA here is from genome assembly GCA_003254865.1 of Dryas drummondii. NCBI lineage: Eukaryota > Viridiplantae > Streptophyta > Magnoliopsida > Rosales > Rosaceae > Dryas > Dryas drummondii. The sequence continues at coordinate 382,580 of QANW01002342.1, read as the reverse complement.
AATCTAATCTCCCTAGGCGCATTGGGAACTTCGGTTGCGTATCAAAGTTAGGATGTCTTGGACTTCAATTGCGATTGAAGTGAAGATGTGTTTTAATTTACTTTCAAGGGACTATTAAGGAAGTGTACGTAGCATAATATTCGTGCATTAGTACTAGTTTAGTCTTATTATATTATTTATTATCTATTACATATTGTATGTTTTCACTAAGCTTTAGTTTAATCAATTATGCATGATAAGGTCGAACATCCCTACTGAGCGATTAGAGCTCTCCCCTCATAGACTTTGCAGGTATGGAGAAGAGAAAACTACGTAACAGACTTGGAGTAGTTATTGGGAGTAGTACGTGAATCGAGTCGAAATTAAGTTTGATTTTTGAATTGTGGAGAATGTAAAGTATAGAAGTATGACTTATTTTGTATATTAAGCTTGAATCTCATTTCTGGTACAATAATATTACGAAGTTTATTTCTATATATTTATCCTATTTTTCCTCCATCACATTCTGGTTATGGAAGTTATTTCTATAATTAGAGTGTTATTCACTCCTTAATCCGAGATTTACTCTTAATCTCGGATTGGGCCGGGGCGCGACAACAAAATACATAGATTGGTATATTTTAATTGTACCAAATAAGGATTTTGGTACATTTCAAATGTACCAATACATAACTTGGTACATTTCGGAATAAACTAACATTCATTTGATTGCTATAATGAAATAAAGCTTTGAACTACATCAACACACCTTATGTCGAGAGAGAGAGAGAGAGAGGTCATCGCCCAATGGTAAGTAAAATCAACCATGATATATGACAACCATGCCGTGAGATCACAAATTTACATGCATGTGTACATGAAAGATAACAATTTGGAGATGGAACATACCTATGAATCTTCCATCTAAGCAGAGATGGGAAGATATGTAGAAAGAAAGAAGAAGAGATAAAGAGATCGATATATTTTTATGATAATTATCTCATGCATTAAATTGAAATTCAAAATAAGATAATATTGTTTAAATAAAAATAATAATAAAAGAAGATATATAATGTTGAACAATATCTACACAATAAATGATAATTATTAGAAAAAAAAAATGCTAACGTGTAATTAATAGTCTGGCATTCCAAGAATGACTTAAATAGGAATGTAAATGATCGACTTGACTATGAATTTGAAATCATTGTCGGCTTTTGTCTAAACTGTATTTTTTTAAAGGACTTAACCCTAATTAGCTATTTTTTCAATCTCATTCATTTTGTCAAATTAACGTTATAACTCTACCGTATGCACCTCACTTGATAGGTTACAGAGGCTACCCCTTTAATTCCGATAATTATCACTTGAAAAGGCAAATTTAAAGGAATGAGTGAGATTGAAAACATATTTGTGACATTGCAACATCACCCAAACCACATGCACTATTTATAAAATTTAGCCAAAAGTATATATATATAGGCATTTCTCTTTCTTTGTTTTTTCTAAAAAACTTGTGAAATGTTTTGTAATTTAACAATTTCAATTCATGTTAGCGTTTGGAAGGTGTGCGTTATGTGTTTCTTTTATTCCTTTTTTGGAAAGCAAGTCAAATTATTAGTATTATTTGATGGACCAATTTAAGAATCATTTTGTCTTTTTAAAAAAATATTAAAATATGATGGAAGGTGGAAAATAGTGGCTACGAAAAAAATAAAACTATGATGAAAAGTATAGGCCAAATTTCAAAAATCGTACATGTGATATGGGTGATATTTCATTCTTACACTTGTGTTTTTTTGTTTTTTAAAAATAATTATACACTTGTGATTCAATATGTTTTCAATCTCATTCATTTTGAAAAATTGTGGTTATATATAAGTCTACCATGTGTGCCTCACTTGAAAGGTCATAGAGGCCATCCTGCTAGATCCGATTATTATCACTTGAAAAATCAAATTTAACCATCACATGACACGCACATGTTAGAATTTTAACGACAATTAACAAACTGAATGAGATTGAAAACATATTTAACCACAAGTGTGACATTGCAATTCTCATCACCCAAACCACATGCACTATTTATGAAATTTAGCCAAAAGTATATGGGCATTTCTCTTTAGTTTTGAGGGCCGCTTCTGGTCCGGTTAGATTTAATTGGAATTATATATATAACAATATGGCGCTTCTAGTCTTGCCTCCCTTATATAAAAGTTTAAAAGATGAAAAAACATATCTGGATTATTATGTTAAATTGGAAATAATAAGTTGCGCACATTTGGCTATGTCCACAATACATGCATGTTTGTTAGTTATAGTACTAAAAATGAAAGGAAACGCGCATATATTGGCTAGAGATAGAAGTTGAAATGTATGATGATGGTGAGACCAAAAAGTGCCGAAAGAAGAAGGCCAAGATACGACCTAGCTTGAGGCAACCAATATTGATAGGGTTGTTGGCAACAAGGCTAGTTAGACATTTCCACAAGTAGTCAGAATTCATTCTTCATTTCCTCCCACAACCCTAAACCACCCGCACCCTCCCTTCTCTCTCATCTCTTTGTCTTTGATCGAACATGGATAATCCAGTGGAGGATTTTGGCGCTACGACCACCAAACTCTTCGTCTCCTCTTCCTCTCTTTCTCTTTGATATGTTTCTTCCCAAAAACTCAGCCATGAAGCTAGATCGAAACCAAACAAAACCGCTATCTTTTCTGGCGATTTCATTATTCCAGCAGCAAGGCGGCAAGGCACACGACTTATATCTTCATCCTCTCATTGCTCTGAGTTGATTGGTGTCGTTAAATCATTTCGGCAACCAACATAGATGGCGATTCAAAGCCCAAACACCTCTGCCGATCTCTGGCGACTCCTACGGTGGATGACGACGATGTTGACAGAGTTGTTAGGCTTGGCTGAGGTACTAATTAATTGGTGTCTTATATATATATATATCTTAATTATTTTCACTCATTATATATATATGAGAAATTACTAATTTCAGGTTTTATTTTTGGGTTTGTTTTTATTTCTTTTAACATAAAGAAATAAAAACAAGTGAGCTGTAAAATGTGTTGATCGACTGCTGGAGGTCTTGGAGGTTTGAACCTCAAAGGTGGAGGTCTAGTCCTCAGCTTCATGGTGGCTTCATGGAGGTTCGGTCCTCTGCTTTATGGCTGTGCTGAATTGTACACGTGTCTGTATTTTCAGTAATTATGGTTAATTATTAGTTCTGCTAGTTAGTCTATAGCCTATAGTTGTGTGTCATGTGGCTTGTTTTTCTTGGTTGATATTTGTTCTGATATCTATTTGCCATTTTCCAATCTTTTGCAGATTCATGTGGAACTATAAATATCATGGTTTGTGGTATGGATCAGTATGTTCTTTCACTCTTTCTTTAGTTAACTTCAAATTTAAGTGGATACATAAAAATGAAATTTCCCGGTTTAACCAAAGTGATATGCTCTAGTGATGATTTTCAGGGACCTTAATGAAGAAAAATGTAGTGTACGTATAACATATTACTCAAAAGTCTATTTTATGTGTCTGTAGTATAGGTGAACAACTCTTTTTATTTATATGAACAAGTGTAACAATGACAGTGCATTGTGGGATCTGTCTTGTTTTTTTATATTATCTTTAGGTTATGGAAGTGAGAGAAGCATGAAAGTATTGTGAGCATATATAATTTTCATGTGTGGTTGAGTTATATCTTTGCTATTTACAGGATGTTGCTGTCAAGGTATTCTCCAAGTAAGAATATGAGAAAGTTTTGATACTTTCCTTCAGACAAGAGGTGTGCTTCTTAGCTGCTCATTATTTGGGTTTGGGAAGCATACTTATAGTTTCTTATTTTAATCTGTACTAGCTTAAACTTTCTTTTAATCTATGCCTTGTGAGTGTGTTTTCAATCTATATGTATTGCCTTCAAGTTCACAGGTGAACAGGGGAATGAGTCACAGATAGGGTTCAAACATGCATATGAGAAAGGTATATGTTTGAACCTCATATGTGACTTGAACACTAGCATGAGTTCCCCTTAACTAGTTTTTCTTTTTCTTTTTCTTTTTCAACATGATTAACTAATAGTTTCTCTATTGTCTCTCAGTAGGCATGAGGCATTTTTTCAGTGCTATCAAAGTTCATTATATTTTTCATTTTACAAGCTTATTTGAGTTTGTTGTAGTGAAAGGTATGTTTTCACTTTTATTAATTATAACTTCGATTATGGTATGTTTATAACTCCAAAATATGGTTTTGCTTATGTTCAACTTTGACCAAACAAAATTCATTTTCAACTTATGTTCTTTTCCCTTGTAAGTTTATACTTTGTGGTTTTGCTTGGTTGTGATGTAGGACAAGAAGATCAAGAAGAAGACTTGAGAACCAGACCTCCAGAAGCTAAGAAGAAGATTGAGGACCAGACCTCATGGGAGATGGACGGACCTCCAGTAGCTTGAAATTGTGAAACCTCCTTCTTTATTTGCACTTTTCTTCTCTCTTCCTTTCCTTTCCATAGAAAACTTTTTTTAATCAACAACCTCATCCTCTTCATTTCTTTTTTGTTCTTTATCCCACAAACCTCACATGTATAGTATTGTTTTGTTTATTTGAATTGTTGTCTTATATTCTTCTATAAAAGGATGTTTGGTTGTATTTGTTTGAATTAATGAATATTGAAGAAAATTGGTTCCAAGTTCTGAGTACGTTTTTACTCTTCTTCTTTGAATCTCTGTCCCTAACACAATAGCTAGCTCCCTTCCATCTTTTGCTGCATGTAATGAGTTTTAATGTAAGATTCAATCCTACTGTAGGATATGTTTGGTGGAAAATGTATTTTGAATTCTAATTAATTAGTCACCAAAATTCATGGAGACATTGTTTAATGATATCAATTCTAACACCAATATAGCAACCTTACATCTAATGATGAAGGAAAAAAAATCAACTAACTTCAGCATTGGTGAGGAACAGATCTTGTAGACTGTCATGGCAGGTTTTGGCAGAAGCTTCCACCATTCTTACATGTGGGTGGCCTTAGCTCCCTTGCCACCTCAACACCAACCTCTAACATGCTATATGGTGACTGCAGTGTGGCAATGGGAAATACAAACTAACAACAGTGGCAGTTGCATCTATTCCTACAAAAAAAAATTAGTTGCCTTTGCTAGATTTTGTTGTAGTGAGTNCGATGTTGACAGAGTTGTTAGGCTTGGCTGAGGTACTAATTAATTGGTGTCTTATATATATATATATCTTAATTATTTTCACTCATTATATATATATGAGAAATTACTAATTTCAGGTTTTATTTTTGGGTTTGTTTTTATTTCTTTTAACATAAAGAAATAAAAACAAGTGAGCTGTAAAATGTGTTGATCGACTGCTGGAGGTCTTGGAGGTTTGAACCTCAAAGGTGGAGGTCTAGTCCTCAGCTTCATGGTGGCTTCATGGAGGTTCGGTCCTCTGCTTTATGGCTGTGCTGAATTGTACACGTGTCTGTATTTTCAGTAATTATGGTTAATTATTAGTTCTGCTAGTTAGTCTATAGCCTATAGTTGTGTGTCATGTGGCTTGTTTTTCTTGGTTGATATTTGTTCTGATATCTATTTGCCATTTTCCAATCTTTTGCAGATTCATGTGGAACTATAAATATCATGGTTTGTGGTATGGATCAGTATGTTCTTTCACTCTTTCTTTAGTTAACTTCAAATTTAAGTGGATACATAAAAATGAAATTTCCCGGTTTAACCAAAGTGATATGCTCTAGTGATGATTTTCAGGGACCTTAATGAAGAAAAATGTAGTGTACGTATAACATATTACTCAAAAGTCTATTTTATGTGTCTGTAGTATAGGTGAACAACTCTTTTTATTTATATGAACAAGTGTAACAATGACAGTGCATTGTGGGATCTGTCTTGTTTTTTTATATTATCTTTAGGTTATGGAAGTGAGAGAAGCATGAAAGTATTGTGAGCATATATAATTTTCATGTGTGGTTGAGTTTATCTTTGCTNCATGTGTGGTTGAGTTATATCTTTGCTATTTACAGGATGTTGCTGTCAAGGTATTCTCCAAGTAAGAATATGAGAAAGTTTTGATACTTTCCTTCAGACAAGAGGTGTGCTTCTTAGCTGCTCATTATTTGGGTTTGGGAAGCATACTTATAGTTTCTTATTTTAATCTGTACTAGCTTAAACTTTCTTTTAATCTATGCCTTGTGAGTGTGTTTTCAATCTATATGTATTGCCTTCAAGTTCACAGGTGAACAGGGGAATGAGTCACAGATAGGGTTCAAACATGCATATGAGAAAGGTATATGTTTGAACCTCATATGTGACTTGAACACTAGCATGAGTTCCCCTTAACTAGTTTTTCTTTTTCTTTTTCTTTTTCAACATGATTAACTAATAGTTTCTCTATTGTCTCTCAGTAGGCATGAGGCATTTTTTCAGTGCTATCAAAGTTCATTATATTTTTCATTTTACAAGCTTATTTGAGTTTGTTGTAGTGAAAGGTATGTTTTCACTTTTATTAATTATAACTTCGATTATGGTATGTTTATAACTCCAAAATATGGTTTTGCTTATGTTCAACTTTGACCAAACAAAATTCATTTTCAACTTATGTTCTTTTCCCTTGTAAGTTTATACTTTGTGGTTTTGCTTGGTTGTGATGTAGGACAAGAAGATCAAGAAGAAGACTTGAGAACCAGACCTCCAGAAGCTAAGAAGAAGATTGAGGACCAGACCTCATGGGAGATGGACGGACCTCCAGTAGCTTGAAATTGTGAAACCTCCTTCTTTATTTGCACTTTTCTTCTCTCTTCCTTTCCTTTCCATAGAAAACTTTTTTTAATCAACAACCTCATCCTCTTCATTTCTTTTTTGTTCTTTATCCCACAAACCTCACATGTATAGTATTGTTTTGTTTATTTGAATTGTTGTCTTATATTCTTCTATAAAAGGATGTTTGGTTGTATTTGTTTGAATTAATGAATATTGAAGAAAATTGGTTCCAAGTTCTGAGTACGTTTTTACTCTTCTTCTTTGAATCTCTGTCCCTAACACAATAGCTAGCTCCCTTCCATCTTTTGCTGCATGTAATGAGTTTTAATGTAAGATTCAATCCTACTGTAGGATATGTTTGGTGGAAAATGTATTTTGAATTCTAATTAATTAGTCACCAAAATTCATGGAGACATTGTTTAATGATATCAATTCTAACACCAATATAGCAACCTTACATCTAATGATGAAGGAAAAAAAATCAACTAACTTCAGCATTGGTGAGGAACAGATCTTGTAGACTGTCATGGCAGGTTTTGGCAGAAGCTTCCACCATTCTTACATGTGGGTGGCCTTAGCTCCCTTGCCACCTCAACACCAACCTCTAACATGCTATATGGTGACTGCAGTGTGGCAATGGGAAATACAAACTAACAACAGTGGCAGTTGCATCTATTCCTACAAAAAAAAATTAGTTGCCTTTGCTAGATTTTGTTGTAGTGAGTGTGCCTTGACACTGTAGAATCGACATCTATGGAATGGATGTGCTTGCTTGAGGGAGATCATGCAACTCGATCGATTAGCCTTAGTGCAAGTGGGATTGTGTAGAAAATGAGCCATGAGGCCAATAGAGAATTGGACTATAGGTTGACATATTTTGGGCTATCATTTGTCACTAGACCAATTATAACTGAATAATTCCGTAGAACTACTTAAACAAGAGTATAGTGGAAAAAAGTACATTAGCTACGCAACCTATACATCTGTGTTCATTGTTCTTAAACTCATTCCTAATTCAAAGCATTATTGATTGGGAAACAATAAATCCAAAAAAGACTAGCATATATAGCTCTTAATTAAGCTTGCTCGATTGAGGAGATAGTGAATCTCAGACTGTGCGTGTGAGGGACAACAGGGCAAGAGTGTGGGTTCTTATCAGTACATAGGTTCACTAAACTGATTCGACTAAATGAGAATCTTGTATGAAGTACTTAATTGTCAAACAAGATCTCATAGAGTTGTAAGTCCTTAGACCTGAGAGAAAATTTTGATATATATAAGACCAAAGAACATTTTTGGTCCCTGTTGTTTGCCGGCCCCAGCTTGCATTTTCGTCCCTATAGTTTATTATTTGTCATTTTTGTCCATGTAGTTTCATTTCGTTAGCATTGGTGGATCAAACTGTGAAATGATCGAGTAGATTTTCATTTGTTTTGGTTTGTTGGTTATTGGTTAAAGTGACCTTGGTGTTTTTAAAGAATACTCTTTCAACATTCTAAATTTATGTTTCAATTTGATTTTGATTTTTTCTAATGGAGTAATTTGAGTTCAAAACTTTTTTAGAGTTTAATTTTTAAATTTGAGAATTCTTTGATTCATGTTTTAATAAAATTAGAGTCATATATCCTACATGTTTTTCGGCCATTTGTAATTGAAACCCATGAATTTACACTGAAGGCCCGTTTGGAAACCTGGATTTTATTGGGTGGATTTGGATTTGGAATCTTCAAATCCAAATTCTCATGTTTGGATTCAATTTAAGAAATGAATTTGAATTTGGTCAAAATTCATGATGGATTTTAAAGGCCCAAATTTATGGATTTCAAATACCTTCCCAAATTAGGTATTTGAAATCTCTCTCTCTCTCTCTCTCTCATCATGTCTGCCCACCACCGCCAGCCAACTTTCCAGTGACTCCTCCGGCCAACTTTATGGCGACCCCTCCGGCTAAATTTTCCAGCAACCACTGCCGGCCAACTTTCCGACGACCCCTCCGGCCAACTTTAATTTATAGCGACTCTCCGACCAAATTTTCCAACAACCCCTCCTACCACTTTTTCGGCGACCACTGTTGGCTAACTTTCCGGCAACCCTTCGGCCAACTTTTTCGGCGACCTCCTCCGGCCAATTTTTCCGATGACCTCCGGTCAAATTTTTCGGCAACCCCTCCGGCCAATATATATATATTTTTCATATATTGCAATATATATAAAAATTAAAATTCTTAAATTGAAATCCTTATATTTCTTTTCTTTTTTTATCCAAACAATAGGATTTTAAATCTAAGGATTTTAAATACATGGATTTGAAATACATGAATTTGAAATCCAAATTCAAATCCAAATCCCCAATCCAAACGAGCCCTATTTGAGCTGAGTTGAAAGATTTTGAAGAAAAATTCATAAAATGCATTTTTCAGTTTTGAGCGTGGATTTCTCACTATGGTTAATCAATCCTCAAAATGTTTTACATTACTTGAAAGCTATTGTTACAAGTTTTAAACCCCCATATATTGAGTATTGAGATGGAGTTCTTAATTACAGGTAAAAAATGAGCTTGAACATCACGGGTTGGACATGAAAAACTCAAATTAATGTTTTGCAATTTGACGAAACTTACAATTTGGACTAATAGTACGTGTTAACATAATGAACTACGAAGACAAAAATGCCATAAAAATAAATTAATGGATGAAAGTGCAAGTTGAGGCAAACTACAGGTACCAAAAATGAATTTTAGCTAAAAAAGAATAAAGCAATGCACCGATTTTTGTAACTAGTTGAATATAGGCATCCAAGTGGTACGTACGTAGGTGGGTTACGTGGGGAACTACCACAAAAGGCAGAGGCCAGGCACAGAGCCTTAAAATCTCAAACACAATCAATTACCCAATTCACTCCTTAACTTCTTTGATCACTCGATCTCTAGCTAAACCTTGGGACAGTCTTTTTACCAAACACCCTCTCTCTCTCTCTCTCTCTCTCTCTCTCTCTCTCTCTCTCTCTCTCTCTCGCGATAATGGTTATGGGTGGTGAGATTTGTAATGCTTTGTATGGGCTGAAGCCAGTGTTGTTAATGGTGGCGGTTCAGTTTGTATATGCTGGGCTCAATGTGGTTTACAAACTCGCTGCTAATGATGCAATGAACTTAAGGGTTATCATTGCATATCGCTTCATTTTTGCAACCGCTTTCCTTCTTCCTATTGCTTATTTCTTTGAAAGGTAAGATTGCATATTTATTTGTTCTATATATTTTTTCTTTTTCTTTTTTTTGTAAAGTATATATTTATTACATCTTTTGTTAAACGTATATGCCTCGAAAACCCATTAACAATTAAAGCAATAGCTTAATTGCCTAAAGGAAGCATGTAAGAAGATAAATTATCCTTTTGTTTCTCTAATATTCAATGAATATAGTTAATTGTTGTTGCTATATTTTTGATAATCCATTTGTAAGAAAAAAATTAATATATTTAATTTTTTTATTGCTATATTATACACTACTTGTTGTTTGGACCTGATTTTCACAAAGTTCTCTTGGAGACGTCTTTTCTGTAATCCTTGAGAGCTAGCTTTCAACATACACGAGAAGTTTTAAGTACAAAAACTGTGTACAGAAAAAGATAAAAGGAAAGCAAATATTTCTAGATGCGGATACTGCCACATCGACTATTTTCTGTTAAAAAGTTGCTATACTTATCAATTTTTTTTTTTCTTTTTTGGTCTGATAAACATTAACTTTTCGAGTGAAGCCTTTTAAAGTTTCACTGTTTTCCTGCAGCTTTTTACACGTGTATTTTTTTTTTTGTCTAATTTTACACGTGTAATTGATTTTGGTCCACAGTTGCTTTTGAGCGACTCAGATTAACAAATTTCAAATTAAAAAAAAAAAAAGAGAATAAATTCTGAAAAATAAACTGATGCCACGATAATTAAAGAATAGAAATAAAACTAATAATTAGTACATTAAACATGGTACTAAATTAATATTTTTGTAAACTGATGCAGGAAGAGCAGGCCAAAACTCACCTGGGTGGTACTCTTGCAATCATTTATGTCTGGCTTGCTCGGGTAAGCAGCATCCACACGTGTGCATTTTCATGTCTCTACCTCTTCAAATTAATATTTGAAGCTAGCAAATTAAGATATGATCATGATAAATATCTTCATCTGCATAGCTAATTATACTAAGATATTTACGAGTATAAAGCTAGCTATAGCTAGCTAGTTCTGATTTATTGTTCATGTATCAAGCTTAGTGGGTGCAGTACGTTGGTGGTTTATAAAATTTGGAGGCCTCAAATTTTATAAACCCTTATATTTGTCTTAAATGTATATAAAAAGTGGAGAGCTTCATTTTTACAGTTTGTCACCGGCCTCCAGAAATCTCATAATGAGCACTGTATAAGTTTAGTGGGTACAGACTGTACAGTTGGTGGTCCACTAGGTATTGATATAGTCAACTGTGTCCAGTGCAATCTCTATGACCCTATGAGTATTTCCACAGCTTCATTTTTACGTGATTAATCTTGGTATATCTTCTAGGTTTTTTATAAAGTAGCACCAGGTACAGTAGTACTTATCTGGATTGCACTTGAAATGTTGCAGGGGATCATTGTCACAAAATTTGTACATCGAAAGCTTGGCCTTAACATCAGCAACATTTGCTTCTGCTATATCCCAACTCATCCCAGCCATAACTTTTATCTTGGCCGTCTCCATGAGGTAATTAAACATATATAATATTAATTTTGTAAATAATATGTACATGCATGGCATACATAAACAAATTTTCTCATAGTGTAAAAATGAATCCATCAAATTCAAAAATTTAAAGAATGAAATATTATATTATTTAGACCATTTTAACTGAGGATTTTATTGACAATCTCTCTAATAAAGTGAGACCCACACAGATAGATCCAACGTATTTTAATTTATTAAAAACATAATCAACAAGATGGTCGATCACTTAAGATGCATGTTATGGTTCAAATAATAATGCTCCATAAATTGTAAATGTATGATATAATTCTCCTACATATTTCCCAAATTTATTCTTATCAAATTTAATTGCCATAACCCATAAGTGATAACTTGGAGATATTGTTGATGCCGTTTAATTTGTGCTTATAATTGTGTTATTATTCTGTAATTTATCAAATTTAATTAATTTCCGTAAATAGGTTGGAGAGATTGAATTTTGGAACCCTAGAAGGGAAGGCTAAGGTGTTGGGAGCATTAGTGGGAATAGGTGGAGCAATGCTTCTGACCTTTTATAAAGGTGTGGAAATCGATATATGGTCCACACATGTTGACCTTCTGCATAAGAGTCAGCAACCAAACAAACACTTGGCATCACCATCACATCCAAACTCTAATCAACTGTTGGGCTTTACACTTGCTCTCGGCACCTGTTTGTGCTCTGCTTTGTGGCTCATTCTTCAGGTGATTTAATTTCAAATAAAGTCCACAAACATGCTATCAAGGCCAACCATGAGAATATGAGATAAGGGAGGTTCGAGACAGAACCATAAAAATTGGGGGTTTTCAATTATTTATAAATATTATTTCCGTTGTTTCTCTCAAGGGGGAAAATGGACATCAAAAATAGAAAAAAAAATATTGTCTAAATCAAAAGAAAAAAAATTCGTGGATTAGATCTAATATATATTTGGGTAAATTACAATTTAATACCTCAATTTTATCTCGAATTTCAAGTTAATACCTCAAGTTTAAAAAGTTGCAATTTCATAGCTCAACTTTCATTTTATTTCAAGTTAATATCTCCGTTAGTCTAGCCGTAAAAAATACCGTTATCTGATGACGTGACACACCGCTAAAACGCTTCATTTCAATTTAGTACCTCAACTTTACCATATTTTTCAAGTTCATACCTCAAGTTGAGATAAAAACTGGAAAATAGTTATAACTTCACCCTAATTTTTAACTCATCAAATCTTCACAAAAATCAACAATTTTATACTTATTTTGAAGCTATGAATCTCCTCTTTATAACTATATAGAAATAATTTAAAAAGGAACTATGAAACGCGAAAGAAGTAGTCATAAATTAGGCTACCCGAAATTGTCAATTTGTTTGAAAAATTTGGCACTTTCGGGTAGCCTACTTTGAGATCAATTATTTTGGGTTTCATAACTCCTTTTTGCATGATTTTTATATGGTTGTAAAGAGGAGATTCATAGCTTCAAAATGAGTATAAGATTGATAGTTTTTATAGAGATTTGATGGGTAAAACACTGGAGTGAAGTTGAGATAAAAATTGAAAAACATTTATTTATTTGCAAGTTTTTGAACTTGAGATATGAACTTTAAAAATATGATAAAGTTGAGGTACTAAATTGAAATAAAACCTTTTAGTGGTGTGTCACGTCATCAGATAACGACTTTTTTAACAACAAGACTAACAGGGGTATTAACTTGAAACAAAATAAAAGTTGAGGTATGAAATTGCAATTTTTTGAACTTGAGATACTAACTTGAAATTCGAGCTAAAGTTGAGGTATTAAATTGTAATTTACCCTATATATTTCAATGACAAAATGGAATCGACTATATTTAAGAACCTGTACATATTTAACATCCAAAATGCCCAACAAATTCCTATAAATACATATTTACATCCAACCTGTATTTATATATATTTTTTCATTTATTTTGCTAATTATTTTGTTTTCGTCAAATAGAGTAAGATGGGTGCGACATACCCTTGCTATTACTCCAGCACTGCTCTAATGTCAATTATGGGCTCGATCCAGTCCGTTGGTTTTGCCCTCTGCATGGAGAGGAACTGGAGCCAATGGAAATTAGGTTGGAACATACGGCTTTTTTCAGTTGCATACTCGGTACCCATTTAGTCTTCTTCTTCTTAATTAATTTTCATCATCTCCATCAAGTTATATTTATTAATTTCATAGAGTGAATATATATTATATAATATCTGTGATCGATTTAAAAAAAATAAAAAATCATCTAGAGAGAATGATTGCAAACTTAAAATTTTCGAGTATGTATAAGATGATTTGATTCAGTATAGGACTTGCCTATATGATGACTTGATTTGAATATAAATATCAAGTCATTCTATACCTATGAGCAAAATTTAAGTTTGCAGTCAGCAATTTTTAGAGGACTAGTGATCTATATATTTATGTTGTTGACTTTAATTATTTTGTAGGGGATTGTGGCTACTGGAGTAACTGTGTCATGTATTTCACTGTGTATACGCATGAGAGGCCCATTGTTCGTATCTGTTTTCAACCCTCTCATGCTGGTGCTTGTTGCCCTTGTTGGATCTTTGGTGTTGGACGAGAAGCTGCACCTTGGAAGGTACCACTTCGATCTTTTATAATTAATTTTCAATTAATTTTATTTCTAATTTTTTATTTTGTTTTGTTTTTATTATATTAAAAATGAAACTGCTCGTATGATTAATGTAATTTGGGCACCTATGAACACACGGATAACTGCATAATAATATTATAATAGTATCGCATCTCTGTTAAAAAGATGAGACCTATTTATATAAATAGATTACACTTTAATTAATTAAGGGTGTAGTAGTGTAAGTAGTACCAGTATAGTATAAAACAGTCTTATCCCTAATTTATTTCAGCAATTCTATTATAGCCGTGTACAGCGCTCATAAGCACCTAAATTATATCGCTCAAATGCATTTCCATCCAGTACACAATAAGTCAAGAAAATGTTTTATGTATATATGTGAGTTTGTTTGCATATATATATATATATATATATATTTTTTTTTCCCTACATATAATTCATTTAATTTGCAAATAACAGTGTGTTAGGAGCAGTATTGATAATCTGCGGTTTATATGCGGTGTTGTGGGGCAAGGGCAAAGAAATAAAGAAGATGACTCAATCCGTGCCATCAACAAACTTTCAGGAGACTGGGACAACTGAAATTGTTATAATGCCTCCAGATTTTAAAAGCAACAACAACAACGAGAGCATAAACAATAATGCTCCAAATACTCTCTCAACATGATTCATTAAAACAGGATCAGAACATATAGACAACATGATACGTTGGGATAGAAAAATGAAGAGGTCTCAAGACTGAAAATGGACTGATAGAAGTTTATATTATGTATAATGTTTTTGTTGTAAATGTAACTATGTAGGTAGAAAGCCTTCCAACTCCAGATTACCAACTATTTGGGAGCAATGGAAGGAGGATCAAGAGAAGATACCCAAAAATAAAATAAAAACTGTGCTCTATTCAAAGAGTAAAATTTCGAATTTTGAAAAATTTCGATGAATTTTAAATTTCGACAAAAATTAGACAGAAACGACGAAAATTGCTATCAAAATACGGAAATTTTAAATGAAACTTTACTATATATTTATTTAACATATTATCTACTACATTGATAAAAAAACATTGAAAAAACCAAATTATATAATAGGTTTCATGTGATATAAAATTAATATAATGCATGTTGGAGGTAAATACTGTTAAATAAAATTAGTATATATTCTTTAGGATATGGTATAAGATATTAGGGTTTAAGCCCTTTAAGGTATTTTTTATATAAAAATGTATTAGAGTTTGAGATTTAAAAACAACTTAACAAAACCCTAAAAGAGCCAAACCAAATCTCAAACCCTTTTTTGTTTTTTTTCAATTGCCTAAAGGCCCTAAACTCCTATCAACCCTAAACCTTTTTTTTTTTTTTTTTTCTCTTCTTTTCCTTCCTTCTTTTTTTCTTTCCTTCCTTTTCTTCTTGTGACTTATCTTCTTCCCTCTACCTCATTTCTCTCTCCTCATCCCAGTGCATCGCATCTCTTCGATCTCTCTCCTCCCACTTCCTCTCCGATCTCTTCCTCCTTCTCTTCCTCCTCCCCCTCCCCGATCTCTTCTCTTTCCCATAACTCTTACACAAACTTAATTTGGGTCTCCTTCAAGACCACAAAACAGAATTACAAAATTCAAAAACTAAAGAATATGAGCTTGAAAAAATAAAGGGTACCTGAGAAATAGACAGGGGAAGAGCAAGTGGTGCAGTAAGTGAGTGAAATTTCGATAATTTTTGTGAAATATTGATGA
Source organism: Dryas drummondii (assembly GCA_003254865.1). Taxonomy (NCBI): domain Eukaryota; kingdom Viridiplantae; phylum Streptophyta; class Magnoliopsida; order Rosales; family Rosaceae; genus Dryas; species Dryas drummondii. The sequence continues at coordinate 366,712 of QANW01002342.1, read as the reverse complement.
AATATCAATGAATAGGTGATAAAATTTCCATGACCCCAAAAATCGAAATTTTATTCCTTGGCTCCATTCTAGCTTGCAATCCAAATGATAGGAAACGTCTATTGTTTAATTAGGCCCTCCTCCATCAATGGTTGTCCCTGTAAAAGCTCATATATAAATCAAAAATTGTTTAGCCATTTAAATATACTATCATCTTCATTTCAATTTATTCGACAAACTATTTTTTGAAAGATGGTTTAGGTACCTTCACTACAAGAAAAAAAGGTTTGGGCGACGAACCTGGTTCCTCTCCCAAAGTCAAATTTCGTCGACCAAAAGTTTGGGCGATGAACTCAGTTCGTTGACAGTCTAGCCGCCCAAGTCATGACGCCCAAGATTTTGGGCGACGAACCAGTAAATTTTGTCACCCAAAGATATCTCGAGCGACGAACAAACTTCGTCTCCTAAATCATATTTTTTCCTCGCCCAAAGCACGTTTTAGGCGAGGAACAACTAGGTTCGTCGCCCAAAGCATGTAAGGCGACAAAATTGTCCGTCACCTAAACATGATTGAGGAGAGGAATAATTAATTTCCTCGTCCAAACATGGTTTGGGCGACGAATCTGATTATTCCTCGCCCAAAGTATGTTTAAGCGATAGAATTATTCGTCGTCCAAACATGATTTGGGCTACGAATAATCAGATTCGTCACCCAAAGCACGTTTAGGCGACGAAATTGTTCGTCGCCTAAATATATTTTTTTATAAAATTTTTTATTTATTTAGATTATATATTTAAATTTTATATTTAAAAAAAAATTATTCAAAAACTATATAAAACAAAATTAATAAATTTATATATCCAAATATCCATACAAAATAGTAATAACCCTAATGATCAATCTATTCTAAATTATTAGCATCATCATCATTGATATCTGACGAATGTTGATGAGAAGATGGTGGCGGGACAAACCCAGGTATCGCCTTGGTCAATGTAGCATACAACGCCTCCTTCTCCGCTCTCTCAGCTCGTAAATCCTCATGCAACTTCTTTACTTGAGTAGACAACCCTGCGACGACTGCAGATGGCTGAGAAGAAGATGAAGACGAAGACGAAGACGAGGATTGAACATCACGAATCTGCCCATATCTCATACCGCGTATTTCCTTACCGGGCCTAACACCCAATGAGTCTATCATAATGCGAATTCCGACATCGGGATCGGGTACTGGAATCGACTCCAATGGAGTACCCGGAGGGTGCTGCTCGGCCAAGCTCTCCAAATATATTCTCGAATTGGCCACCATCTCATCCTTCAAAATGTTATATATACAAGTAACCAATTAGAAAAATAAATATAAAAAATTGTGAACAAAATTAAAATATAAAAAACTAACATGTATTGTCTTGGCCGCATCACAACCGGGATGAACATAGATATCCCCGAAAGTGTCTATCTCCGGGAATTACGACCCACGCTGAAAAATAAAATAATTTTGTCAAAGACCCAAACAATATTAAAAAATATATATGTATTAAATTAAATAATGACGTACCCGACGTCGCGACTTTACTCGATATGAGATGGGCGTCGGACCACTATGATGGTTAAATGGCTTCCCTTTCCGGTTTCTGCCGTTGGCGACCGACTTCTTCTGTTAAATATTAAGCAAATTATAAATGTGTTAGTGTATGTATACAATAATAGAATAACAAAACAATAATCGATTTTTTAAAGTCTTAAAATGATAAAACGTACCAAAAACGACGGGCTCATGAAATGATCGCACAAAAAACACCACTGGTTAGACCGCTCTACCAACTCCATAGAGGGGTTCGCCAATGCCTCAACTGCCGACGAAAATTCCTTGAAATGCACGTGTAGTTCGTGCTCCACTGCCTGTAGGACTTGATGAGTAAATCTGTCATGTACGTGACGGTGAGGGGATCATCCATCTGAATGTCAAAGTTAACATGAAAAAAATATTAAATTGTTATGAATGATCAAATTTATCGTTTTGAATTAATTATTGAACTATATACTCACTGAGATGGAGCGGATCACTTTGTGTTGAGTCTCTGTCGGTAATTTTTTCCAAGTGGTTGCAACCATGGCGCACTCGGCACGGATAATAGCCCCCACATTGTGCGAAACCAAACTATCAACACGGCCGTTTTGCACACACATGACTGGAATCCGCGCCCCAGTACTGCGCACGATCCGAGAGGACTTCAACCCACTATATGGTCCCCTCGTCGCAGTAGATGAAGCGGAAGCAAAAGCGGAAGCAAAAGCGGAAGCAGAAGCGGTGACCTGACTAGAGCGGTGAGATCGACGGGCCCTCCGTGGCATATAGGGGCTTCCAGTATTCGAGGATGGCTGAACTACATCATTGGGAGCTGACTCCATCGCCTTCCACCTTATAACCAAATTATATTTCTCAAACTAATTAATCTATATTTTGTAATTAAACTAAATTTTATATTTAAAAACTAACAAACTAACTAATGTACGTACAAACTACCTAATAAATTTTATAATTAAAAAACATATAAAACTAACTAATTTTATATGAAAACTAATTTGTTATCTAGCAAAGAAAATATCAACAACCTAATTTCCCTAAGAACAATGATCAGGATTAAACTAATTTATTCAACACTAATAAACAAATTTAAGAACAAAGTAAATACCACCAATCACTGGCCAAAAAACATTAAAAAAGCGATTGAGTCTTAAGTTTGACCTGAAAAATTTTCCTCAGTATTACTATTTCCCTGGTCACCTGCACTTGATCCCTCTGAAAAAAAAGTTGAAGCTAATGAACAGAAAACACAAAAATCCCCAAATAAAAAAAATAAAATAAAAACCCACCAAAACCCNCGGGCAGCGGCGAAGCCACGGCGGGGCTGGGGCTGGGCGGGGATCGGCGGAGATAGGGGTTTCTGTGGACTGGGCTGGGTGGGGCTGGGCGAGGCTGGGCGGGGATCGGCGGGGAGAGGGGATTCGGGCAGAGAGATGAGAGAGATGAGAGAAAACAGATGGAAGGAAAAGAAAAGAAGAAGAAGAAGAAAGCACTTTAAAAATTTCGAGACCCTTAGGCGACGAATTATTTTCGTCGCCCATAACGTTCTTGAGCGACGAACAAGGAATCTCCTCGCCTAAGATCAACTTGGGCGACGAAATAAGACTCTCCTCGCCTAAGATCAACTTGGGCGACGAACTTGGCTTCGTCGCCCAAGCATTAAAAATATATGGCGGGCTTAATACCGCCAAAATTTTCAACTTTTGGGCGACGAATAATTAATTCCGTCGCCCAAGACACTTTCGAGCGACGACTTTCTCCCTTCGTCGCCTAAAAGCTGTCCGAATAATTAATTTTAAATAACTAAATATCTTCTTAATTTTACATAATCAATTCTGTTGTTAATTTTATATAATTAATTTATTAATTTTAACAATCCGAACCATTTATTTATTAGTCCTTCACTAAAAGATCATCCTTACAAAAAATCGGTCAAATCAGAATTCATCTAGCCGTTCGATTATCATTATTAAAATCATGATTGTTCATAAGTTCGATCTCCAATACTTAACTTCTAAAACTTTGATTGAACTATTTTTTTGCATAAATGATCTTTGAGTGGGAAACTAATAAATGAACGGTTCGGATCGTTGAAAACACGATCAATATATGAGATTATATATATAAATGAATGGTTTATATATTTGAAGAATAAACAATCTTGTTATTTCAATAATTGTGAAGACCACAACGTGATTACAACGATCAGAGCCGTTCATCATCTATGTTCATACGCAAAGATCATCCCTGCAAAAAATCGGCTCAATCAGAGTTCATCTAGCCGTTCGATTATGATTATAAAAACCATGATCTTTCATACACATTAAATGCTAAACCTAACTTCTACTTCTCCGATTGAGATAATTTTTTGTATGGATGATCTTTGAGTGAGGGACTAGCCAATGATCGGTTCGGATCGTTAAAAACATAATAGAAAGTTGAGCTTCTACATATAAATACACTTGAAGAGGATAATTCTATTAACTTTTTAGTAGAAATTTTGGCGATTCAACAGTTTGTGAAGACTACAATGTGATTTCAACGTTCGGAACCGTTCATTTTATTCGTTTATACTGGAAGATCATCCCTGCAAAAAATCGGCTAAAACGGGATTCATTTCCTCCTTCGATTAGTATTAGAAAATTCACGATCGTTCATAAGTTCAACCACCGATACCAAACTTCTACATCTCCAATTGACCTAATTTTCTGCAAAAATAATCTTTGAGTGAGAAACCAATAAATGAACGGTTCGGATCATTGAAAACATGATCGACATATGAGGTTGTACATATAAATGAACGATTTTTACACTTGAAGAATAAAATTTTATTAACTATTTCGTTAAAATCTTGTAGCTTCAATAATTGTGAAGACCACAACGTGATTATCACGATCAGAGCCATGCATCATATACGTTCATACTCAAAGATCAACCCTGCAAAAAATCGGCTCAATCGGAGTTCATCTACCCGTTCGATTATTATTATAAGAATCAAGATCGTCTATACACCCTAAATGTCAAACCTAACTTCTATATCTCCAATTGAGATAATTTTTTGCATGGATGATCTTTGAATGGGGCACTAAGAAATGATCGGTTCGGATCATTAAAAACACAATACAAAAGTAATCTTCTACATACAAATACACTTGAAGAGTATAATTCTATAGTTTTTTCGTTGAAACTTTGTCGATTCAACAATTGTGAAGACTACAATGTAATTCCAACGATCGGAACCGTTCATTTTATTCTTTTATACTCAAACATCATTCCTGCAAAAAATTGCCCAAATCGGAATTCATTTACTTTATCGATTAGTATTAGCAAATTTTTTATCGTTCATACATTCGAGCACCGTTACATAATTTTTACATCTCCAATAATTCTAATTTTTTGCAACGCTGATCTTTCAATAAGGAATTGAAAATTGAACGGTTTGGATCGTTGGAAACATGATCGCATTGTATGAATAACATACATATAATTGTACCAAAAAATAAAAAAAAGGAATGACCCTTTGGGAGAGGAATATCCACATTCCTCACCCAAAGAGACTTTGGGCGACGAATAACATATTCGTCGCCCAAAACAACTTTGGGCGACGAATATATATATTCCTTGCCCAAATAAACTTTGGGCGATGACTTTTTTCCTCACCCAAACTTAATTTGGGCGACGAATATACATTTTCCTCGCCCAAAGTTCCTTTGGGCGACGAACATGTATATTCCTCGACTAATGCATTGATCTATTAATATTTTGGCGTGTGAGTGATTTCGTTGCCCTAAGTAGTTTTAGGCGAGGAATATTTTGTTCGTCGCCCAAAGGTATTTTGGGCAACAAAAGGATTCGTCGCCTAAATCTGTACAACATTGAGCGACAAATGTTCTTGTTCGTCGCCCAAAATACCTTTGGGCGACGAATATAGGTTCGTCGCCCAAATATGTTTTTCTTGTAGTGCTTGTATATATATATATGTATATGTTGTAAATATTAGTATTTTATGTGGATGTCCTCGATCATCATATGTAATTTGTCTTATGTATTTATCTAAGGTGACAGTACCTCGATAATAACTTAGAGTTTTTTTTAATGTAAACTAGGAGAGTCCCAGAGCCTATCCATGGTCATCCTATAGCCTATAAATAAGAGGTTAATAACAACGAATTGAAAACACGTACACTATGAATTCCCTACCTCTTTTCTTTTCTTGTATTGCTTTAATTTATAACAATATATATGTATTGATGAGATAGATTTACTTCTATAGAGTCCTTCTGTTGAGGTATACATCATCTTAAACATAATGAGGTATGACCTGTAGGACCCAATTCGCATTGTAATTTAATGATTGAAGCTATCTATTTTCTTAGTCTCTATACAAGAATCATATATCTTTGCAAAAATTTAGACAAATCGAAAATCATTTAACCATTTGATTAAAGTGTTGTCATTTCAAGTATTTACAAAATCACTATGTTCGTCTATTTATTTAATCACAATTAGATGTCTTAATGGTTCCTATTACCAAATTACAATCATGTGAAGTGGGTCCCACAAGTCATACATCATTATGTTTAAGATGAGCTATATTCAACATAATGGGTCTTTTTAATTAAAGTATTTTCTTAAGACAAGTAAAATTTTAGAATGTATTGACTATCCATTTAATGATAACAAGATAATTTGTGTCTTTATGATCATAATCTATTGTCTCTATAAAGAAATATTATGCTTTATTTAATTAGTGATTGCATTTCAGCTTTATTGCAAACACTCATATAGTCATATGTAACATTTGGTTTAACATGCATTGGTGTTTAGTAATTTAACATTTATATATATGTTCGAGCACAGTTTGCAATGATATTCAATTTTAGTGGTTCATTATCAATCTTTTCCAATTTGGTTCATTTATTTGTCGGCATTCATTAAAAAAGGTGGTTCATTATCATCATAGCCTTTAATGATTTTAGTAGCTACTATAAACTTCAATATATCTTGGATTAATTAATCTATCTGTGATTAGACAATTCTTTTGAGCATGCATTAATTTGTTGTAGTTATCTCATGTTTATTGGGTACATGTGCCTCTTTAGGGGCTTTTATTGCCTCTTTAAGGACTAGTAGTTGGAAAAACAAAAACAAAAAGTGAAGGACAAACTTATCCAAGCCTAGAATATATAAGAGGTTAAATATCCGAAATTTTAAAATTTTTGCTCATAAACAACCAAGATCAAGACGATGATGTAGTGTGAATATATGATCGATGATGCAGACTCTAACAACAAAAGTATAAATTAAAGAAAATTACCGTTGGTCCCTTTAGGTTCGCATAATGGAGTTCTTGAGAAATCAATTCCTATATATGCATTTTCCAGGAAGAAGGAAATGCAAGATTCTCATCCTTCTTGAAAGTGCATGAGATAAGACTAAGATGTGCCTAGAAGGAGGGTTCAAGAGGCACTCACAACTTTTCTAAAACTCTTGGTGTTCATATCTAAAAAATGCTAATGATAGACTAATTAGTTATTTGAACCAGATGTATATGAGAACTCCATGTACTCGAGTTGGAAAAAAGAATGTCCAAATGTTAAATTCATATATGTACTATCAGATCTATAGTGACTAATAAAAAATAAAAGTACGTCTATCACAGCCTAGCCTGGACTTCGTTTACGTAGTTCAAAGATGTGGAGCAAAATTTGATATGAATTCATACCCAAAATTCGTACGTTTGAAAGAGTAGAGACGGCAAATTAAGATCAATTTCATCGAAAAACCATTTCTATATAATGACAATAACTAACAATTTTTCTTTTTCTGCCTTCCTACTCGTTACAAGACTCCACATTTATAGGTAAAAAATCAAATCGAAAAAGAAATTGAAAACAAATTAATCATATAGATTTATAAGCGACCTACTGATTTTCTAGATCTGGATCCACACAAGACATATACAAACACAAATTCAGATCATTTACAATCAGAAGAGCATCACCATAAATTTATGAATTAAATTAAATACATAAGACACGTAAAACTGAAAAGGAATAAAATCATCAAGATATAGATGCAGACACACATTTACACTGGGTGAGATTTGATCTCAATATCTCAGCCCCCAAACACATTCTGGTATCAGGGAAACATGAGTGTACGTTGTGTGTGTATTTATATGTGATTGACAAAAGGGAATTAAAAGAAAAAAATAGAATAATGAAACCCTAACAACACATGTTCATATATTCAAGAAGAGTTGCCAATGAAATGATTGAGGGATTAATAATATATATATATATATATATATCGTTGGTAAATCATTGATGCGATAGTTTGTACGTTATGTTTTCCATACTCCGGTACTTGACCATTCTCATCTTCATCTTGGCCTCCACACCCCTCAGAAGGCATCTTCACTATTTTCTCATTGGAAGGCCTAAACCCAACAAGTAAACTATTGAGAAGGAGATGACAGAAAATTTGTGCGCATACCAACTCAGTCTTTACATCATTTTTATAGATGGAGTGGAGGATTCTAGAACACAGTTTTGAACAAAACCAATGGGCTTCAATCGTTTTGTGGGCTCTGGTTTAGGTTTGGATAAGTTTTATAATTGCCTGACTCAATGGGTCCATTCAGGAATCAACAGTAACTTTCGTCCGAGATAGTTATTGTCGAACAGTAATAATCGGCACTGTACCTCCAGATCGTGTGATTCACAAACTCTGACCTCTATACTTCCAGATCGGTGGTCAACAAAATTTGATCCAGAGGTCGCCAGCCTCCTTCAAGCCTCCGGTGATGGGTTATAGTGAAAATAAGAGAGAGAGAGAGAGAGAGAGAGAGAGAGAGAGAGAGAGAGAGAGAAAAGACAAAGAGAAAGATCAGAGAGGAGATTAGACAAGGAGATCGGAGAGGGGATCAAAGAGAGGTTGGAGAATTAAGATTGGAGAAAGAGAGAAACAACAACCTAGCTATTGTTTTAAAAGGTGGATTTAAAACTAATTAAGTGGATCTTTTAATCATTGAGTAAAGTAGGTGGGTGAATTTATTATTAAGTATCCAAAAGTGGACTTTATAATAATTAATATATAAAAATATATATATTATTAATAGACCTAATATTAAAAATAAAAATATATATATAATCGGGATAGGTTCAAGGTCGGAGGTACTAATATCCCTAACTCGGGGCCTCGTATAAATTCCCAAACCCGAACCCTCCCCGTTTAGCATCCTCATTGTTTTAATCGATTCGGGTCTTCTAGGGGACCCGAATCCATGGGGATTTTTGCCCTCCTTAATCTGAACTCTAATTCCGAAATCTGATATGCCAAGCAATAAATTTGAAGAGGGTAGATGTGGAATCCAGTCAACTCACCTAGTTGAGATCCATAAGCCATTACTAACCCCTAACACTCATATACATAGATATATACATGTAAGAAAACACATACATACACATGCACATATAGCACAACTAAAGAAGCATCAAAGGACATGTTACAATCCTAATTCGAATTCCATAATTTGATATAGTAAGCACTGCATTGAAGAGGATGGATGTGGAACTGAGTCAACTCACCAGTTTGGTGGCGAAAGGGCGGCATGCAGTGAATGAAGATATGGGATTTAGGAATGGTCGGCGGCCGCTGGTAGTGGTGGGGTGAGGTTAGGTTACGGTTTAAGGTTGGATTTAGGAATGTGAGGGAAAATGATGATATTTTTTGTTTAAGGACAAAATTGAGTTTTAAAATTAATTACAAAAAAATGGGAGGGGGCAGAGAGCCAATGAAATACCAATAGAAGCACCAAAATTCAATATGCGGGGTGATAGTGAGGGGGGCTGAGGCTGGAGTTTGTCAGTTTTGAGTAATTATTATGTATAAGCATTAACCGTCATGTGGTATAATCAATCTTATGTATTATATTAATATGGGTGAACATTATTTACTATACCCTACAAATATAAATTTGTCATCCACCCATATTATTATAAAACATGAATCAATTACACCAAGTGACAATATAATGGTTATATATAATATTTTTTCACCATTCACATCCCCGCCCCGTTGGAGATTCGGGGGGCCCATTTAGTATGTGGATCTCCAATACCATTTTTTGAATTATTATTTTTTTAATTAAAATGATAAAAATCATTGCAATTATAGATATAATATAGTACACAAAACTATACTAAAACACATTATATTTTAGGCATAAATTGAATTTAGACACATAACTATATAAGCTATTTCAACGGGGTCCATGAACTTTAAAATATTTCAAATATACACCCGATCTATTATCTAAATTGAAAAATGAATTTATGTCTCATTGATTCATTGAGAGATCTGTTAAATGACAGCTTGGCTTTTGCTGACCAGGATTACTTAGCGATGTGGCGCTATCTTAGTAAACATTTCCCGCCAAATGAGTTACACAGGCCCACAATTTAATAATAAAAATATAGAGAGAAAGAGAGAGTTTGTGGGCTTGTGTCAGGGGTTAGGTGGACCCGTGTCGCTCATTTCTCGCCAAATGAGCGACACGAGTCCACCTAACCCTTGACACGGGTCCACAAACTCATCATCTTTTTCTCGCTCGTTGAACACAAATAAGGGATTTATAATTGAATTTGAGAGAAAACGTGATGTTTTTGGGAGACTAAATGATCAGGAGAGCGTTCGACGAGCGGGAAAGAGGTGATAGATGTGTGAGCTCGTGTCAAGTAGACATATGTTGCTTATTTGGCGGGAAATGTATGCTGAGTTGATGTCATGTCGCTAATTAATCTCCGTTAGCAAAATCCAAGCTGACATTTAACTGATCTCTCAAAAAATTGATGGACGGAATTTCATTTTTCAATTTACATAATAAATCAGGTACATATTTGAAATATTTGAAAGTTTGTGGACCCCGTTGAAATAGCATATATAGTTATGTGTCTAAATTGAATTTATGCCTATATTTTAATATAACAACGTTAAACTATAAGCTATCAACACTAAATTAAAAAGGCGAACACAAAAATTAAAGCTAATAATTGAAAAATTATTATAAAAACATATATGTATACTATTTAATTTTATATTTAAAAATTTTAAATTGGGCAACAGAGCGAGTACGGATTGGTATCCCCATCCCCACCTAATTGGGGGGAGGCCTTGCGGGGGACTTTAACCTAGGAAATTTTGTCATCCATAATCTACCATAGTTTATTTTGAATGGGAAAAGAGGAAGGCCAGTGTTTTGAAACTGTGTGTCATGGCTCGAATTCATAATCATCCTATTTTCAATAGAAGTAGTTGACAATTTTTTTTGGATGAACAAAGAGGACCTTAAAGTTAATTTCTTTGGCCAAGCAAGAAGAAAAGAATAATAGAGACCCAAACCAAACCAAAGGCTTGACCTTGCCACATCCCTCAACATAATGAGATCATTCATTAGTTGCCCAATTCGATCTAGACTGCCTCATTCATTAGTTGCCCAATTCGATCCAGACTGCCCCTATCCTCATCATCCACTGCCAAAAAGAATGAAGGCTTATTCATACCATTGCCCCCTGTAAGATACACTTTTTTTCACTTTGCCCCTTAAAACTTAAATCCTCTCACTTTGACACCTGAACTTCAAACAGTTGTTGCAAAAAACCTTATACCGTCAACTCTGTCAATTTTTCTGTTAAAAAAGCTGATGTGGCACTTATATGACATGGGTGGAACCCTTTTCTAGTTATTTAACATCCATGCAGACACTAAAAATTATGAAAAATATGATTATATGAGTAGGGGGTGTTGCAAATTTCAAGCTTAGTGTCAATTTTTTATAATTTTTAATGTCTGCATGGATGTTACATAACTAGAAAATTGTCTCACTTATGCCATATAGGTGCCACGTCAGATTTTTTAACTGAAAAATTGACAGAGTTGACGGCATAGGGTTTTTTGCAACAACTGTTTGAAGTTTAGGTGGCAAACTGAGAGGATTTAAGTTTCAAGGAGCAAAGTGAAAAAAGTGTATCTTACAGGGGGCAATGGTATGAATAAGCCAAGAATGAAAGCATAAAACATAAAAAACAAAAAAAAAAACAAAAAAAACCCAAGAAATTGAAAAGACTAAAGAATTAAAGAAATAGAGAAAATGAGAATTAGAGTTACCTGGAGATGAACTTGGGGAGGGTAGACAGGGGACCAAGCTCAGCTTTTCCTTCTTGGACCGCCCACTAGGCCACCCTTCCTCGGCTTTCTCATCTCCTCCACCAAACCCAAATCCTTATCTTCTCGAATCTCAAGCTGTTCCGACCTTCGAGTGTTCCTTGGGGAGGCACATCCCAGTAAGCCCATTTGGACACCTCTGCTTTTGCACCTCTGGCATGGCCTTACCGACTCTGCGACGCTCTCATCAGCCATTTCAAGCCAATCTGCAAGACGGGTCTTGGACCTTCTTCCAAGAGGCGAAAGTAGCTCGTGAAAGGGACAATTTATAGGATCAGATTGTAAAGGATTTTTTGGGTTTTAATGCAAGATTTATCAGTTTCTTGGTGAAAAATTTATGGGTTTTGATTCAAGTGCAAGATTATGGATTGCAATTAAGAGATTGTGGGAAATGAATCTGGGGGTTTTGGGTTTGATTGTTGCTTCTTGAAAATGGACTTTTGAGTTTGCGGTCCTTAAAAAAGTAGCCGTAAGGAGAATAAAGGGTTTATTATTTGAATTTTAACGGCGGGGTGGGCTGTGAGCTACATTGGTAAGAAATGAACTGGCTATTTGTTTGGTTACCGTACAAAAATGTTATAAACTTAACTGGTTAGTAACTTAATATACACTACAAGAAAAGTACTCATTTGCAGCATTCAATAAACGCTGCAAATTATCATTTGCAGCGGTTTACTAAACGCTGTATATTGAGACGTTGCAAAAGACACCTTGTTTTTGCAACATTTATTTCATGTTACTAAGAAATGCTGCAAATGATATTTTATAACATTTTTTCATCGTTGGATATTGACTTTTATAACAGTTGGATAACGTTGCAAAAGTTCCATTTACAACATATTTTTAACGTTGCAAAAGAGGTCTTACATTCCCCACAAGTATTATTTATAACATATTTTTAACGTTGCTAAAGATATTAGATTGCAAATGTTGTTATGTATTACTCAGCTTGCAACATTGTTTAAAGGCTGCAAATATTGGGTTTTTTTTTTTTTTTTTTACATCATTATTCTCTTGATTAACCTTTATTGTTCAATTAGAAATATTTTAATACACCCACTAACTTCTAAAATGTTCCTCTCAAAGTCATCCATGAATCAAAATAGACATTGAAAAAATTAAATAAAATCAAGTGAATAATAGATCGCATTCTTACAATTAATTATAAAATATCACATAGTAAAATAATTACATCATTTCGCCACCTTAGTTTTTAGTGGAAATTACAAAAGAACTTAAATATATTCAACTAGAAGTTAAATTCTACATCAGATCTAGACCAACTATGTAGAACAAAATAAGGTCACCTACTTCTAACATATACCAAATGCATGTGTAGACCACAAAAAGGTCAATATATACATTATCAACTAGAGCCAAAATAATGGTCAAGATGGAGTTGCAAAAGACCAAATATGCACAAACTCAAAAAACATATCCTGCATTGGTATAGCTAGACCATGTGTAGAACCAAAAACACTTTAGTTAGACTTTGGACCTAGAAAGATCTCCTCTCTGCATAATAGCCAAAAACTACATTGTTCTAAATTAAGTACTTAATTTAGAACAATATAGTTTTTGGGCCAAGCAATAGTACTTCCAATTGCATCATCAACCACATTAAACTCTGACGTTGGACGATATAATGGAGCATCTTCTAATACTATAAGTGTCACCCAAACCTTCCAACAATCTGGTCCAAGACAAACATGGTGTACCTTTGAAAGAGGATCTTTTGATGCAACAGTTCCTTCAGCTACAACTTCTCCAGTTCCCATCCATGATAGTAATTTACATCGACCATTTTCCACATTACTTGCATCTGATATAGTTGGATTCATGTGCTGCAAATAGAGTAATTACAAAGAAAAATAAAATGCGGTCAATTTTCTCCAAGAAGATGTGACCAAATTAAATAAGCATATATATAATGCAAACCTGTGAAGTTTCCTTAGAATGTTGCATGCTATCCTTAGGAGTAGCAGTTTGATCCTATAAAGATTTTAGCATTTGTGTATCAAATTAAAATCACAGTAATACAGATAGTTGTTCTTCAAATCATAAAACAATTGGAATCTTTTACACACCAAATAGACACACACACACATACAACACCTGTAAAATATCTTCAGACTGCTCCAATGTGTCCTCTGTAGTAGTTTGATCCTAAAAAAAATTATTAAAATGTCATATATATGCTAATTGAACATGAAGTAATCATATATATTGTTCATCATTTGGTGTCAATTAAAATTGAACCACAGCTCACATCACAGCAAACATGTAAGGGCCTTGGTTGTACATAAATTTAACATTTTTCATGCTAGTGTATTTCTATAATTAGAGTAATAGAGTTCATTGCTTTTAGATAAAGCAAAAAAATAAAATTACCTTTTGTCTGCTGCCTTGTTTGATAAACAAGGCTTTCAGCTCATCAAATTGTAATTGAAGATCTTTAATCTTACCCTCAAGACATGCAACATTGGACCTATTATGTGCTTGTAAAGTGAATCTTGTTGATGTCGCTCCAAACCCGAGTGCTCGAACCCGCCCTGGTCGTTCAGCTCCAAATACATGGGTTAGAGCATCGTCCTTGAGAGATTAAGCAGCTTCACTTGCATGTTTTTTGTTATATTCACTCACTTTTTGCTGAATGTAAGCAAATATTTTGGTTAATAGTGTAAGGCTAAAAATTAACAAATTTACTACTTGTATTTATATTGCTAACTCAAAAGGGACAAACAAATCAACACTTAGATGGAGTGGATAGGAGTTGAAAAAATCAACACCTCATATCCAAACAAATAAAGAACATTGCAGATTCGAAAAACTTTATAATTAAAAAAAAAAACAAACTAACATTAAATAAAAGAATAGACAATGTATAACTGTTAAGAGATTGAAATAAACCATTCCCATAAGGGATTCCAACCCCTTACGGTCTATTAATTAATGTATATTACCGTTGCATCAGCAAGTGCCTCACTAATTGGCTTTCCTGTTTTCTTTGAATATCCACGAAGCCACACATCAACTCTAGACACTGATCCATTCTCTTCTCTCTTAAGAAACATAGAAATAATTAGTGGATAACTCATTAATTTCAATTTTAGAAGAACTAAAGATTGATAGACAATACAAGTTTTACCATTTCATCTTCTAAACGAGCAAAGCCTCTCCGAACTAAAGGATCCATTCCTTTGATAACCAAGTGTTCAAAAACAACATCAGCATGGTGAGAGCGAAGGTTTCGACATTTAGTGCAAGGGCATATGATATTACCAAAATTCCCTGCGCTTGTCTGAGCCATATTGACAAAGTTTCTAGCTGCATCTTGGTATTCTTTAGAACATCTACACATAAAACTAATCATTATTATTGTTTAAAATTGACTATACTATGTTTTAGTATTTTCTATAACAAAGTAATTGGAAAGACCTTTCAAGATACACCCATGTCTTGTCCATCATATATAAAGCCTGCTCTCACGTGTGCACATATATCCTGATTTGAATAGAATATTGGACCATATTATACCATGTACCAGTTAGCTTAACATAGATATCCATGTACTAATGAAGAAAAGGATGAGAGAATATGCAATTTATACTTTCTAAC
The DNA here is from genome assembly GCA_003254865.1 of Dryas drummondii. Taxonomy (NCBI): domain Eukaryota; kingdom Viridiplantae; phylum Streptophyta; class Magnoliopsida; order Rosales; family Rosaceae; genus Dryas; species Dryas drummondii. The sequence goes on along the minus strand of QANW01002342.1, from coordinate 351,299 downwards.
TATTGGGTTGCTAATATGCAATTTTGTGGTTGAAGCAATTATAAAGAAGCAAGTCTAGTTTAAATAAAATAGTGAGTGTAATGTTGCAATGCCATTGTTATATTCAACAATTCAATTAAGGGCTTTCAAATGTTACCTGAGAATGGAATTAGCAATAATGAGTTGTATTAGCTGATTTTGTGCCCTCTGTTTTTTTCCTTCAAAAACCTGTAACAGAAAGGCAATTAAAATTGACTTATTTCTAAGATATCACATAAAAAAAGACAGTAACCAAAATCTATTTGATGCAGACAAGTATACATTCAATATTCACACATGTTTAATCAGAAAAGTACAAGAGAATGCTTGATCAAGACAAAAGTAGCCTCTTTATAAACATATATAGTCAATTTGATAAAACAGCCACAAGTACAAAAAATTATGTGTTATGGTTTTAATTAGTATATATAGATTACTCTATGAATAACAAACATAGTGATACAAGATTTATGAGGGTCTATCAAAAGTCACTCTATGATTAGTAATGAAGGTGCATGAGATAGATTAGTAATAACACTCCAATCACAAGAAAATTGCTATAACCCACTAGCCACCACAGTAGTAGTACTGCTCAGTTTGAGGGTCGAGGATTCTTTGGACATTTACAATGCAACAATACATTACAGATCAGGTAATTTACCATCTAGGGATTGTCAATTAAGCATGAATTTTTCTCAACGAAATCTAAAATTAAGTGCCTATTAATTATATCTAGCTAGCTCCTTAATTAATCTATCTTTATTTTGTATATTTGGGTTACAGCTACATACAGATTGCAAAGTTTGATCATCATTATAATCTTTACTTGAGTGTGGTGGTCTAAGAAATTCCAAGAACTTAGTTTAAGATTAGACTCATTATAATCCATTTGTATTCAAGGAGATGGAGTCTAATGTATGAAAAAACATAAGAAACATAAAATTACTATGACCTACAACTTGACAATCAAATAAGAAACATAAAATTACTATGACCATCATTATTATGATTCTTAGACTCAAGTCTCGTAAAATTACTATGAACTTGAGTGAACTTGACCATCTTGGTACTATTACTATGACCATCAATATCTTTGCGCTTGTTAGAGCCATATTGACAAAGTTTCAAGCTCCATCTTAGCCTGTGAGAGTGAACTTGAGTCTAAGAACTTGGTCATAAAATTACTATGAACTTGAGTCTGTAGGTTCACTAATATTCACTATTTGACTATAAAATAAGAAACATAAAATTACTATAATAAAAAACTTGAATGCCTTCAGGGAAAAATATCTCAAGAGAACATTAAAAATGTCACATTTTTATTTGTACACATCTAATTTCATTCCTCCCAGGCTTCAATCGAGGCTAGATTGATTGCATAATTCATTTAAAAGAGTAATTCACTGTTGTAAATTGTGTGATGTAGCCATACCCAAAAGAAAAGTTTATGGTGTATCATCATATACATCTAAGGCAATGAATCCAGGAGGTAATAGTTTATTGCTGAAAAATAGTATCTTATAAAATCTACCTGCCATCCTTGGTTAAGAAATAGTTTTTCCTTTAATTGCCTCTAATGTTGGTGTATCATGTATGCCCAAGAGTGCACAGCCTCGACTCTGAAAATACAAACACAATAGCATTATTATGTGCATATCAAATATTTATTGCAGATAAGATGAGATAGTGTTGAGCAACATAGTTTCACCAAAAGCAATAAAGGGTTAAAATTTTACGAGTTTCACAAGTAGTGACACAGACCAACAAGGTGTACGTAAGTGTCTAGCCTAGACGATCTTCAAATGATAAGCATGTGTTTTAATTAATTTATCTATTTATTCTTTTCTTTACAAGAGATTTTATTGAAAAAAAAAAACAGGAAAAAAAGAAAAAAGAAAAAGAGATAGTACAGTACACAAAAGGTAAACATTATTGCATTTATTTGCCCTGTTCTCAGGCAAACGCTGGCAAATGGGAGGAAAGGAAATTTTTTCCTGCTTATCACAGAAACACTTTGCAATCAATATAATGAGTCTAATTTTTTCATGATAATATTGGATTATAGCATCATTATAATCCATCTCCTTGAAAAGAATCGCCATGAATACATTAGACTCCATCTCCTTTAATGTTAGACTGCAAATCAAAAGCCTTACACATCCTTGAATATCTTCTAAAACTCAGGTACAATACAAAAATTCGTATGAATTTCAAGTTCCCATAGATTTGGTCCTCACCAAATTTCCAATTAAATCTTTTTTGGTTCTATGATACAGAGACATACAAACAGAGTGTGTGAGGGATTCATCAACAGAAAAAAGAAAGAAACAAAAGAGGGAACAACAAAAAGGAAAAAAAATAAAATTGCTATCATGAATGATGATACCCACACCCATAAAAATTACTATCATGAATGATGATACCCACATCCAATTTCCTCTGAACCATAATACCCACTACTCAAGCCCGATTGTCCAAAGCTCTAACCACTGGAACAGTGTGAGCTACTGAAACAACTGGATCGGCTAGTGTGAGCTATTCCCAAACAAAGAAACAAAAAATGAAAAGTAAGAAGAAGAAGAGAAACGTACAGATTTTTTACTTCTTAACACATGCCACTGACGTCGTACCAAGATCACTGGGTAAGAGAAACAGAAAGCACCACTGGATTTTGGGTATTTTTGTAGAACCTCATACCTCTGAGGTTTAGGGTTGAATTCTAAGTCACTTTTGTACGATCATGATTTGAGAGATGATAACCCATTATAATGATGAAATTTTTGCCCGCGAAGAATGAAATTGGCGGAAGAATGAAAACCCATAAAACAATCTGGAATTAACAACATTTCTTTTGCGTGGTAAAGGTTAGGGATTTTAAAGCGTAAAGGTAACGTTGCAAATAAATAAAATCAGGTGTTTTGTTTAAATTAGACAAACTTAACATCTTTTGCAACATTTTATTAAGTAAATGTTATAAATATTTATGATTAACAGCATTTATGTATTAAATGTTGTAAATTTAATGTTACAAGAAGTTACTTTTCTTGTAGTGATAAATCTAATCATATTTTTTTGTTCACCACATAATTATGTAATTTTAAAATCTGAACTGTTAATTTTTTAAGCCTCACTTCAAACATTATATTTGTAAAAAATCTCTTAAATCAAAAGTTTTTTAACCATTTGATTATAATAACAACTATTTATATACTTTTATCGAAATATAGTGTTCGTCTATTTGTTTAATTATAGTTAGATGATTAAATGATTTTTGATCTGGTTAATTTTTTGCGATGATAATTTTTAAGATGAGGCCTAAAAAATGGACAGTTTAGATTTTGAAATTACTCATTTGGTGGGCCAAAAATGGTGATTAGTTTTGTATTAACTTACTCCAGTTAGCTTTAGATCGAGCGCGCGCTCCTCGTTTATCATGTATAATTATTTAGATAATTAGTATTTAGACTACATCTATAAATTGAGTTATTTAATTAACCCTTGAGATTTCAAAACTATTACACATACTACTATTTGATTGTATGTTTAAGTATCATTGTAACTTAATTAAAAACATCATCAACTAAGCATAATGATAATTACTTATAAAATAAATATTTTTTTCTTTTTTAAATCATAATTTACAATGATTTATTTACATTTATACCCCATGAAGTTTATCATCTTTTCAAATACACTCCTTGAGATTTAAAAAATTATACATACACCCCTTGATGTTTCAAAATTATTACACATAACCCCTTATAATGAGACGAAAAATGATGAGAAAGTATACAAAAAAGCATGCTAAGGGGTGGAATGACCTAACAAGATTACTCAGGGTATAAGGTCCAACCTCAATACAAATATTTTCTTCTTTGTTTATTTACTATTTTTTCTTGCATGAGTTATATGCAACAGTTTTAAAACTTTATGGGATGTATGTGTAATTTTTGAAATCTCAGAGAGTGTATTTGAAAAGATGATAAACCTCATGAGGTATAAGTGTAAATAACTCTTTGTAAATTATGATATAAAAAAAAATATTTATTTTATAAGTAATTATCATTATGCTTAGTTGATGATGTTTTTAATTAAGTTACAATGATACTTAAACATACAATCAAATAGTAGTATGTCTTAGCAGAGAACATTAGTAAATTTTAGAGGAAATATATATATAATTATAAATGTTTGTGTGTAATTGTGTATTGATTAATTAATTTATTTTTATATTGGGGAGATGAGATTCAAATGTACGAAATCTTCCAACAAGATGGTGAAAAATTTCTCTCAATAGTTAGTTATATTGAATATTTTAGTCTTATATTGGCTGGGCTAAGCTTCTAATAAGGTCATAAATACTCATTGTACCTCTCAACTTCTTCTAGCTTAAGCTTTTAAGATAAATAATTAATAGATAGTGTAAGTTACCCGGCCTTGATAGAGACCACAAATAAGAACCATTTGATCATCCGAAAGACGTACAATTTGTACACGTGTTTGACCACCTAAAAGAGGGCTCCTACATGATGGGAAAATAGCATAAACTTCCAATAACAATATGGTCACACGAAGGCATGGCTAGTTGTAGGGAAGATGTATGGAGCATGGAATCTTAAAAGAAATGGCATATTTAGCTTGCAATTTCCGTTCGAGGATTAGACACTTTTTTTTTAAGGATTTAACTACAATTTGTGATGGGTCAATGTTTAGGTTACTTTTCTCATTCACTTTTCCCTCACTCTCCTATTTAATTATAGTATGGAACATCTAATTCTTTCCAATCCCATGTTTTCAGCATTTTCTCCACGATTTCCCAACTATTACTTCTGTTTTTGGGTGCTTCATTTGTCTCCAATTCAATCTGTCCAAGGTACAACTTTCTCTGACTTTGTATTGCTTGGAACTACTATCTTTTCTCTGTTAGCTAAGAATTTACCACTGGTCTTCTGTGAATACAGAGAAATATTACCGAAAAGAAGCGCAATTTCATGCTCAAAGAAGATGACATTTTTGGTGTCACCAAAATGATACTTCCAGGGGAGCCATCCATGACCCTCAAGGTAATCTCAAAACAAAAGTTGAACATTAAGACAGAGTTTGAGATTAGTTCAATGTCCAATGATTATTAAAGTCGGCTCAAATTTCTGGTTACATGCAGGTAGTTCCATTCTTTCTTCTAGGAGCAGAGTATGGACATCTTATAACAGCGTGGAAGCTATGTATGCTTGGTATGATCACTGTTGTTCATTGTTGTCCATTATTTTATTTCCTTCTATGTGTATAAATGTTGCTAAACCATTTTTGTGAAATTATGGCTAGCAGTTTTGGTCAGCTTCACAATCCCAAAACTATACTTATGCTACTCCATTCAAATGAACCGAAAAGGTATCTAGAATCCATCCCCTAATGTACTTGGATTTTATTTGGTCTGTCTTTATATTCACGTGGCCTTAAAGGAAGTGTAATTTGGGTGTGCAGTTGAGTGTTTGAAATGGTTGTTGTTGGAAGCATGGGGAGCATGCTCACACAAAAAGGTTGTAGCAGCATCAGCAGCCACAGCTTTTTGGAATCTGTCTACTGTAAAAATCCGTATTTTCACAGGTAATTTTTATCACATTGCTGAATATTTGGATCTCTGGAACAACATATGTGGCAATTATAAAGGTTACAGTGAAATTTACAAATATCCAAAAGGAAAATATGGAGTTTGGTACATAGGTTTTCAGTATTAGTTTTCCTTTAATATGTGACCTTGTAATCTTTTCCAATTCATAGTTTAGCTGACTAGTGATTTATAGGTACAGTGGCTGAGTGGTGATTTAAATAGATCAATGCCATGATTAAATTAAAATTATACTTCTCTGAGGACATAAAAGTCATCCAAGTGATAGCTAGCTTCTGTTTGTAATATATCTTGTAAGCAGTCATTTCGTTTGTATGAATTGTTCCAGCCTCATTGACATTTATAGTATGAATACTGTTGATTCTTATGTGTGATGTTATTCATTACCTTTGCAGCATTTATATCTCTTGTAATTCTTCGATATTTCCAGCAACTGCTGAGCATTCTATTCTATATATAGTTCATAATTACATTCTACAGTACGTATTTGAGAATGTGAAGCATATCTCACTACTACAATTGTATAAATAGATAACAGTCAATAGACAACGGTTCTTATTTTGTCCGTTATCTTAATTTAACACACAACGGATTTTAATAAACTGTTATATGAAGGTATCATATCCAATGCTATTTGGTCGGATGAATTTTCTTAAATTATTAAACACAATAGTTTTAAGTAAAACCGTTGTGTTGGACAAGTTACAGAAAAATAAAAAAATTTGTGGGTCTTTGTATTTGACAAAATACACGCCCGCGTTAATGAAAAAAACCATCGCGCCTTTAACCCCTCAGACAGAACACAGACCTCCTCCTCCTCGTGCCCTCAAACCCAGACTTGCTTCTTCCCAAACCCCAGACCTCCCGCACTCTCACTTTGCTCACTCTTTCTCTTTCTCTCTTCTGATTATGGCCATCACCCATCCCCGTCCCTCACCACCATTGTGTCGCCCTTTCACCACCATGTACGCACTCGTCTTCTCATCACCGTCGCCATGGCTGCACACATCTTCTTATCATGTCGACTCTCAGTCGTTTATGCCTTCTGAAATCACTGGATTTATGCTATCCTCCAACCAAATCACACAAAGATTTGGGAAAGCTTGAAACCCTAACCCTAATCTGGACCATTGACTTCGCTGAGCTCACACTGGGCTTTCAGGTGTTTTTTTCCCTCACTTTACTCTTTTGTTTTTCTCTGTGCTA